>JARHVA010005668.1:275000-322500 GCA_037957365.1 Torreya grandis
GAAATTTGTAGGAGCACAAATTGATGAAAATAGGAAATCAAAGGTAATATTTTATATTTTTCATAGAGGGGACAAGATTCTTTTATTCTAATCTAACAATCTTCAAAAAGGGTAGAAAATACCAGAAATGAAATTTTGTGACTAAAATAAGAATTCAAACATTCACAAATATTCAAATAAATTTGCATACATAGGGATTTTTTAGATAATAAAGGCAAATATTCTATTATTTTTCATTATCCATGTTACAACATGTAGAAAATATATTTAAAATGCAAAATAATATTATTAACAACAAAAAATATTAGATGGGCAATGACATATTTCCCATATTTATACAAAAGATCTCATAAATGATAAGTAGTTAAGAAAAACTCCAATGCCCAATAGAGGAACATGAAAATCTAAAAACTCCATGAAGAGAGGAATGATCTACAATAGTTATGATGTCCTTGGTGTAGTGAACAAGTTAGAAAAATGATCATGTAATAGCTAGGCATGATCTTAAGTTGGTGTGGCATCGAAAAAACTTTAGAAAATTTCATGCAATGCCCTAGGTCTCCATCATGCAGCTGCAATGGCTCTTCATGTAAATTGGGTGCCAAAGTAAAACTCATGTTTAGAACAAAAGATAAATTTAAGATAACTTAAGTTACTTTTTTTTAAACCCTAATCTATATTTTTCAAGTGAGATTTTTATAACTTACAAGGCATACCACTTTGTCAAAACTATAATTATAATTTC
This sequence comes from Torreya grandis, assembly GCA_037957365.1. Taxonomy (NCBI): domain Eukaryota; kingdom Viridiplantae; phylum Streptophyta; class Pinopsida; order Cupressales; family Taxaceae; genus Torreya; species Torreya grandis. The sequence goes on from JARHVA010005668.1 coordinate 275,746, forward strand.
TAGTATGTGTTTTTACAACTTAAACAATTAAAATTTTATCAAAATGAAAAGTGTAATTTTCTAGTCTACTTTTTACAATTTCCAACTTGTAAAAATAGAAAGTGTAAAATACACATGGCTCTTTCTCAAAAAAAATTATCAAAAGATAGTTAAAATTTACAAGATATGTTTTTAGAACTTTATAATGTTTTTACAATAATGAAAATACAAAATACAAGAATGCTTTTAATAAGAAGGAATTAATGTATTTCTAATATTTCTTCTGACTCTTTATCTTTATCAACCTATAATTTCTTGACATATGCATCAAAATACTTAAATATCTCTTGGATTTTTTTCTCATCTTGACCAAAAGAATAGAGTTTGGTGATCTCACAATCTACCACTGTATTGAAAATTTCCCTCCTCAAGGTTTTGTATTCTTGAATATCTTTACCCATCTTATTCAATGTGTTATGATACTTGATGTAACAATGGATAGATCTCAAGGTAAAGACTATATATTTTTTAGATTCTTTCTCAATCACTTCCTTGAATTTATTCCAGACCTATTTTACTGAAAGGAGCTAATCATGATCATTTATTGGTCGACATGACACTTTATTCAACAAATCTTCTATGTCATATATCATGTCAGTGGCCTTGTAATGTGAAACCTTGGCATGGGGGGTAGCATCTGTAAGCATTTTTATTATAAATTGTGTAGCTCTATCTAATTCCTCTTATTATCCATAATTTTTCAATATGTTTTTTACAAGGAGGATGTCTATGTCAATTAAGTCCATAACTATAAATTTAAGATACAAAAGATTCAAGATTTTTATTTATCTTTCATATTTATTAACCAATTCTCTCAAGGTTATCCTTCTCTCTCTCTTAGAACCTAATAGTTGTCCATGAATATATTAATAACTTTATTACCTTTGGAGATTATCTCTTCTATCCATTCTTTGGTAGCCCTCCCATGCTAGCAATTTCTATCACCGTATCAAGTGTTGCTTGATCTATGATCTAGGTGCCTAGTTATGTTGGTCTAAGTTATGTTGATGGAATAGTGGCATATATGAATTTATTCAATTTAACCATAAGCTATTCAACCTTATTTTTCATATCATCCTTAGTTACATTAACACTATCCATTTCCTCAAAGAGGGAGTTAATGTTAGATTGAACATCATGTTTCAGCCCCCCCTCATAAGACATCTATGGTAAACCTTTGATACATGATAGTCCCCTACCACTAGATCATATTTTTGATTATCTAATGGAGGGACTACAATCTCTACATATATTTCCATTGTATAGTCACAAAATATTCTTAAGAAGGTCCAGAGAGTAGTCTTGGATTTATTTCATGCATCTAAAAAACCAAAATTCAATGTACTAAGGTACACCATTTGCTTGCATTTCTTTCCCACTATTTGTTCTAAACAAGTAGGTGTAGCATCCTACTATGTACGCACTATCACTTGAGAATCTATAGTTAAAGATTCTACATCAATAGGCATGGTGACAAGTGTCATATCATCAACTGATACTATTGTTGATTAATTGGTAGATGTCTTTGAACTTTATTTTACATTTGTAAGTTGTAAGTCCACATTTGCATTAAGCTATTTCTTCTTACCTATCTCCACTAAATGGGTTGGATTTACTATGAAAGTGGAAGAGGTAGGGGTAATTGGAATAGATGTGTACACTGGGGGTGTAGGAGATGGAAGTGATATTAATGGGGGATTAAGCACAAGAATTTAAAACATGAGGACTGGTAAAAGTGTGGAGTCAAATCATTAAATGAGTCAATTAGAGTGGTAGGAATACTTAGGGTTGGTAAGGTAGGAAATATGAAGGGGATGAAGATGGATCAGTATTTATCCTAGGAGTTAAGATAACTAGTATAATTAACATCAGAATGATTGAGTTCATAACTATATAGTGTTGAAAAATGTTAGTGATTAATGGGTATGGAATGGAGGGAATTACAAATGGAATGGAAGGAATCGTGGAAGATGGGAGTGAAATTATGGGAAGGGAAAGTGGAATGAAAACCTAAGTATCCACTAAAGGGGGACCCTGAGTGTTCACTTGACTTATTTATACTATTCGAAATGGACTTATTACTATGCGTAAACTAATGGGAATAGATGGTGGAGTCACTTTGGATGAAGGAGGAGTGGACATAGGATGAGGAGGTGTTGGAGCTATAGAAACAATAGGAACAAGTGTGGGATGAACTATAGAGATAGGAGTTATGACTATCACTAAAATATGGGTTGAAGTTGTGGATGCTTCAACTACAACTGTGTCCTCATATGAAATAATGATTGGTTGGTCTATTTCTTTTCCATATTTACTTGGCTTCCCCTTATTGGCCTTAGATTTATTCTTCTTATTATGGGAGATTACTTACCTATCTAATTGTTCTCATATTATACCATTAAGACCCTTCGATAATGGAGGCACTCCTTGTTCCTTGAGATTTAGTAGTTTTTCTGTGATACTTACTATATCCTTGGTCACTTGGACCCCTTTACTCCTGAGCCAATTGAGTATTTTTCTCATCACATGGGTAATTCTATCTACAAGATAAAAATATTCAAATACCACCTTACTAATGGAAGGGGTTGAGTAATGATCTATTTGTAGTAGATATTTTCCATTAGGAACTTATAATCCACCAAGTCCTAAAGGACTAATGCTAAATCAAAATCTTTGACATGATCCAAGGTCATTCTAGAATGGTCCCTCAATCTAACCTCCTCATCATCATCTAAATCTTCCAAAAAATCTTCAAAGTGTGGGACATGGGAATATGTGGAAATTCATAGTGTACTAGTGATGTTTCCATGAAAATTGTAGTATAGTCTCACCTCTAAAGCCCTAAGGGTCATCTATGTCATTTTTGCCTTAGTACACTTAGATTTTATTAAGGAGGGGCATGTGTATTTGCCTATACTGACTGGGAAATGAATTCTTCACTTATTTTTATTGGATAAAAGCTTGTGAGTTTCCACAAGTTGTCTCACTAGCTCTATCAATGCCCACTTATCACTCACATATCTTGGGAGTATGTAAGGGTAGCCACTAAATCTACATAACTTGATATAGGAATAGGTGGGGAATTTATTGAAATATTAACCCCACTAAGTGATTTATATACTAGATGCATTAGAGAATCTATTTCTCTCTAGTTCTTTATCAAACATTATTATGATGCAATATATGAATGCATTATTCACCCTCCTAAAGTGTTTCTTGCTAGCCTCCAAAGTTAGGTCATGATAATAGTTATACACTTTATTAACTTCACTAGATACAGTGTTGAGGCCTGGGAAAGCTCTTCCTTTCACCAATATGTATACCATGTAGCTAGTCATACAAAATTTTCTTATAGTTTGCACCTCCATAAAATAATTGTGAATGGAGTCACTGATGAGTTAGGATTAGTGGATGTATTGTTTATTTTTATGAATGACCTAAATGTATTGATACATCTACTCCTAGTAACTCTTTGCATTAGGATTATTATTGATCCTGTGTAGCAATATTATTATGTCTCCAACCTCATCCTTGAAATTAATTCTTTCCAATGTCTTTGGTAATCTGATGAAGGCAGCCTTAGGGGTCTTAAGCCACTATTTATTTATCATTCTCTAGTATCCTAAGTTGTCTTGAAAGAATTTTTGGGATGTTTATGGAGTTATGTCTATATAAATTTCAAACTCTAGTATCACAATTATTGAATCAAAGAAATCTAGGTCCAAATTTAGAATCCTTTCCCCTTTATCATTTAAGACCTCTCTTTTATTAGCATCATAATTTTGTGATAATATCAGTAATAATTTAGGTATTTTCACCATTATGGGAAAATCATTTGATTGTATTAATCCAAAGTCATAGATACTTTGGATCTAGTTGTTCTTGTATTCTACATTTATCTTGGTCTAGAAATTCCCCAGGTCAATGTGACCTAGGTATGTATCTATAATCTTAGTGGTATTAGATTACAAATTAATATTTAAAATGGGTAGTTTAGATTTGAAATAAATCTCTTTCCTAGACATGGATTTTAGAGAGACTATTGAGGGAAAACTAACTACAACATTTGGAAAGATTTGTAGTTGTGAGGAGAAAGTAGAATCTCCAATGGATACTGGAGGTGTTATGAGTAGGGAAAAGGTCTATGGGAAGGTGTAACTACAAAAGTAGGTTTAAATATCTAGTGGAGATTTCAGGTGAAAAACATAGGTTGAAATTTTGATGGAAATGGAAGGTGTAAATTACAAGTGGAATGTCTAGTGGAACTTGGAACTACCTAAAATAATGGAAAATTTCATGGAATTTAGAGGTGTTCAAAGTAGGTTGAAATTCCATAGAAATGAGAGATTCATTTATAAAGTAAAAATTCCATGGGGACTTGGAGGAACATTTCAATCAAATATGATTTGGTTATGTGAATATATGTTGGTATCTTGGTTTGAATTGCAAGCCCTAAATTTTAAGTATAAAACTTTGGAAAAAAACCCTAGGTATATTTGCATAAATAAAACATTGAAAACATAAATTTATAGGAAAATAAACTAAAAAATGAGTTATTAAACACCATGATGAGAAATCCTAAAACCCTAAATCATTAAGGTAGATGCTATTTATAGAAAATATGGATTGAATCACAAGGAGGGTCTAATAGAATACTATGCAGGGGTCAAATGATGTTGTGGCATTACTTGAAGGTGTGGCTCAAGGTTTGAGGCATGAATTGAGGTTGTCACTTGTAGGTAGGTTCATAAATTGAGGTAAGAGATCTAAACTTAATCAAAAATTTAAATAATGCCTTAACAAACCTAATTTAAATTATTTATATAGACCCCCATGTAATTAATGCTTCAATGGTAGTTTTTTGTGGAAATCCAAAGCCTTCAAGCAATTTTGAAATTTTGTAATTTTATAATTTTTCAAATTATAGTTTGGCCTCTAGATTCCATGGGTATGGATTGGTTGACCTCTTTAGAAATGGGAAGGTAGAACTCCAAGAACAATTTACAATTTTACAAAATTTTAAATTGCATTTAGAGTTTTGGATTTGACAAGCTTATTAGTTGGTGAGAAGTAGAACTTGGATTCCAATTTATAATTTTGCAAATTACAAATTGCTTTCCAAGTTTTAGATTCTAGATAGAGTGTTTTGTGGGAAGTGGAACTCTACCTGTAATTTGTAATTTTGCAAATTATAAATTACAGTCCAAGTTTTAGATTCTATGAGGTGAAAATGGGCTCCCAATTTTTTCTAACTAGTGTATTGCAAGATTAAGAGGTCTGGCTATAATTTGTAATTTTTCAAATTATAATTATAGTTAGATATTTGGATTATGCCAGGTAATGTATTGTAGGATTTAGATCTTGAGAACAAATTTGTAATTTTAAAAACTAAAAATTATAGGTAGAGTTTTGGATTCTAAAATATAAAAGAAATGTGTGCTTTGGGTTAATTCAAGGTATTTTACCCAAAAAATAAGGGGGTCTCCCTTAGGGTACTTGATGTTTTGATATTTTTGGGATAAAAATATAAACATTTTTGGCAACCTCTATAAGATGATTACCCATTAATTAGTTTCTTTCTAGTAGCCTTATATTTCATTAGGTATGGAATCATTTTAAGCTTAACACACTTTAATTGATGAAGAACAAAACTAGGATTTTCTTAAACAAGGAAATTTAGGAAAAAACAAAACAAACTAAGGAAACAAAAACTCCTAACGAGTTGACTTGTGTGAAAGCACTTATTTTATAAAATACAACTAACCCTATCATATACAAAATTTTATTTTTTGAAATTAATTCTAACCTCAAAAGCAAGATTTAAGATATATCCCATTAACTAGGATAGGTAGTTCTGATCCATCGAGTGTAGATAGTTATAATGCATTAGCTCCTTTATACTTAGTTATAATGTATGGACCACTCTATATTACATCAAACTTGGTGTGTTTTCCTAGTTTAGCCTTATCTACATCCCATTTGAGAACCATGTCTCCTTCATTGAATCTCTTGTCAAATGCATTTTGTTAAAAATCCTCTTTATTTGAGCCTAATTTTCTTCCAATATTTTCATTGACTGGTTCTTGATTTCTTCTAGTTCCATGAGTTCAACCATATTATTATCATTTTATCATTATCAATCAAATCTAATTGGTGATTGAGTTCTATAGATGGTAACTCAATTGATAGTAAGATTCAAGATTCCCTTCCATATACCAACATGAAAGGGGAGTTATTGATGGCTCTCTTAGGAGTGATCCTATTATCCCACAATGTTGATTTCAACTTTGTGTGCAATGTCCTTTGGTTATCCTCCATTATTCTATTGATAATTATTATGAGGTTCTTATTGGTAGACTCAGCCAAGCCATTACCCTATGGGTAATAATTAGAAGAATCACTCAGGTGTACATTATATTTTACAACCCATTAACGTACTTGAGTGTCCATAAATGATTTTCCATTATCTAAGATAATGGTGTGAGGAATACCAAACCTTGAGACCATGCCACCCATGAATTCTAGCATAGATGCTTCTGTGGCATATTTTAATGAAACTTCTTTAATCCATCTTTTGAAATAGTCCATTGCTATGAGGACCCATTTGTGACCTAAACATGATGATGGATTGATTATAACAATGAAATCTAATCCCCATTGAGAAAATGGTTGATCTTCTTGAATTGGTCTAAGAGGGAAGGCTACTAATCTTTTTTTCCCTATGAAATAGGCATAATTTTCATATTTTCTTACTCATTGATGGCATCTTTTAATAATACAAGCCAATAATATCCCCCTCTCATTATTTTGATGGTCGTGGTTCTTACAAAAAAATGTCTTCTTGATGGGCCATCATGAAATTCTTTGAGCACCTTAGGGACTTGATTTTACTCAATACATCTTAGAATGACTGCATTAATATCTTTTCTAAACAATACTTCATCAACAAGAACATAGAGAATGGATTGGAGTCTAAAATACATTTTATTAGACTACTTAAAGTCATAGGGGCACTTGCTAGTCTATAGGAGAATGGTCATGTCATGGATCCAACTATTGAAAAGAGGTGGATTGGCTATCAGAGATGTAATTTTAGAATATAATATTTAAGATATTACTTCAATAGTCTTGATATCTAAAGCCAATTTTAAACACAATCCCTTCCCTCTTACAATCTTTGTAATTTTGATGTCCATGTCATATTCTATGACCTTTGTGATCCATCCTGCTCTTTATTCATTTATCTCTCAGCTCAGTAGGAAATATTTGACACTTTGGTGACTCACCATTAGATGAATTTTATTATTATAGAGCATATGCCTCAACTTTTTTGAGATACTTAATCACATCATATACTTGCTTCTCCATGAAACTATAATTTTCTTCATAATCTTTCATGGATTGATTGAATAAAGATATTGGCTATTCCAATTATTCTTTATTATACTGAGTTAGAATATATGAGATGCTACCTTCACCTCCAAAATCATAGAAAATTAAATCTTTCTCATAGTTTGGGTTGACTAGGGTAAGAGCTTGGGGAATAGCTTGTTTGATGGCTTTGAATCTATCTTTTCGCTCTTATGTCCAATTGAAAATGATACCCTTCTTAAACATTGTAGTAAGGGGTTTATCCATAAAGGTAAAATCCATAACAAATCTTCTTACAAAGTTCATTTTTCCAAGAAACTCTAAAATACTTTCGTATGGATTGTAAGTGCTAATGTAGATATACTAATTATTTTTGGGTATATTACAAGTCCTTTTGAAATAATGTGTCCTAGTAGTTTCCCTTCATGAACTAAAAAAATGCACTTATTTGGATTGATGGAAATCCTAAATTCTGTGTACCTTTTGATAATTTTCCTAAGGTGATCCAAGTGTGCATCAACATGCTTTGAGTAAACATTGATATCATCTAGATATATTGGGATCATCTCATTTATCAAACCTTTGAAAGAAATATCCATGGATATCTAGAGTGTTTCACCATCATTTGTTAGATTGAATGGCATCTTTCTATATGCATACATACCTAATTTTATGGTGAAAGTAGTCTTGAATTGGTTTTATTCTTACACTAGGATTTGATTATAGCCATAATAACCATCTAGAAGAGAAAACCCTTCAGATCCTGATATAGTTTGAAAAATTTGTTCCATGGGGGGAAGAGGATAATTATCCTTTAGAGATCTTTGTTTAGATCCATAAAATCTACACAAAGCCTAATTTCACCATTTTTCTTTCTTATAGGGACTAAATTAGCAACTCAAGATGAGTTCTTGATAGGTTAAATGATGTTATCTTTTATTAATTTAGATAGCTCACTCTTCATCAAGGATTCTATTTTTGGATTAATTGGTCTTTGCTTCTATCTAATAAGCTTGGTATTTAGATAAAGCTCTATTGTATGTTGGGCTAAGCTAGGGTCAAACCCTCTTAGATCATGATAACTCCAAGTGAAGTTATCATCAAAATCTTGACATAACTCAATAAAATCATGATTTTCAAAATCATTGCATACCTTTCCTATATTTAGTGATTTCCCTTATAAGATCACCACTGGCTCATAGTCTTCTTCATTGATCATGATATTCTTCTTTTTGCCTTTCAACTGATCATCTAAATTAAAGATATTCTCTAAAGTAACTAGACCATAAGTAGCTTGTTCATCTTCAATTGGATGATCTGATCTCCATATTGATCTTGAAGTCTTGATTGGATCTTATTAGAGAATTCAAATTCTTCTCTTAGGAAGTTAACAATTTTCTAGTCACTATCAAAGACTTTCCAATTAGTCGCATTATCAAGAATAGATGGCCTTACTATCAACCTTACATTCTAGTTATTTCTATTCTTTTTTTCTTTAGGTAGGTTATATTAGGAGCCTACTGAGGCCATATGATTAACATATTTATTTTATGCTCTTGGTATCGCTTGAATTTTCAAATCATTAAATTCGTATAATAGGTCCCAAACCCTGTGTTTATAAGATCTTATAAAATTATTCTTAGTTATGCTTCTAGATCTTACTTAGTGAACAATCAAATCACTATCACTAAATATTTGTAGGTATTTTATCCATTTCTCTTTGGTTAATTACAGGCCTTGAATAAATGCTTCATATTTAACTACATTATTTGTGTAGCTAAACTGAAGTCTGAAAGAATAGAAATAACTCTCATTTTATGGAGATATTAAGATAATACATGCACTTGCACCAGTTCTACTTATTGAACCATCAAATAATAATTTACACATTCCTTGCAAATCTTTAGTTGGTTTTACTAGGTTTTCAATAATTACATCATTTTCATGAATGAAATATGTACCCAACCCTATTTCCTATACATAGTCATAAGGATTGAATTGAAGAGTTGATCCCCATTCATCTATGAGTGTCTAGAATCTCTTCTACAGGTGTTGCAACTTCATGATTAATTTTTTCTTCCTAATCCTACAATATACAATTCATGTCTACAAGGATATGAGTGTATGGGTCAATATGATCTTTAATGATTGGTTTATCTCTTATTATTACTCTTGTTCCATATCTCATCTTAAGCAACATGTGATTTAAATATATAGATATCTATCTTATCATTTTTATAGTAAAATCTCATGAAAGATAAATGGCAAAATAAGGGGGAAGATCTATAACTAAGATATCTTAGGAAATTGATAAGCTTGGACAAGCATGAATAGTGAGATTTAGCCCCTTTATTGTTCTTACTATTTGAACATCTATCCCATCTAATTAAACCACACCTTTATTGACATGTGTATATTTTATACCAAGGCATTATCTGTTTTCTTGGGAATCAATGAACTACTAGCCCCTAAATCTACCATGAAATTATGAATGAGATGCTTCCTTACTATAAGTGAAAGATAGAAATGGGGAGGCCTACCACTTTTTATCATTTTAGTGTCAATTTTTGGTTGATAAAAATTAAATGAAGCATTAGGTCCCTTGGTTGGAACCTTGTCTGTTATATATAAATTCTTTAAATCTTTTTGTAGCAAATCTTTTTGCATTAGAATGGATAGTTCTTCTCACATAGTGACATTTAGATTGGTCTTCTTCATTTGCTTAATAATACTGAAGGGAATATTACCAACCATTTTAGTGCATTTGTAAGAGATATGTCTTCTTTTACAAGGTTCAAATTTGCCACTTTTTCTTTGGGCTAGCCCATAGGTAAAAAGGGTGGTCTTTGTACTATGTTACTCCTTTGAAGTTTTGGTACAACCATGGAAGTTATATCTTATTCCACCCTAAGGGGCTGATCACTTTCTATTGATATTTATTTTAACATGTATTGGTTACCACTAGACATCCACCATTGAATAATGCCTCTTCTTTATTTACACCACAAATGTCCTCCTCTTGCCAGTTTAAAAGAGCTGCCTCACCTTGAGTAGGTTTTTTTGTATATGCTTATTATAAAGTGGATTTTTATTATTATAATTATGTATCTGATATGCTTTACACTATTAAATATTTATTGATAACACCATTATGATAATTATTATAATTATGTGGTTGAGAACAAGGATAACACCTTTCATACTCCTAAACTAGGTTATTTAGAATAGATATAATAGCTTAGGTAGAACCCGATGCAGGTAGAGTATAGATGTTTAAAGGTCTTTCCTACATATTTTGACCTTATGGATGTGAAGTACCTTGGTATGGCTGCCTATTGGGTTGGTATTCTAGGTTAGCCTATTGATCAGGCTTGTAGTTCTAGGATTGTTACCTCTTCATTGCCACTACATCATTTCCAAAACTCTTAAGTAGTGACTTAACCTCATATAAATCATTTATAGGTATGGGAGTTAAAGTTGATGTTTTGATCATGTTGGGAATTAGAACAATTGTAGGTTATGGAATGGGAGGTATTTATGGAAATAGAGGCATTAGTGGCCTTGGGGAAAATTTCCCTACTTGAATTAAACAATTTTCTACCCTTATTGTAATTTCATAGGCATTAGGAATTGTGATGCCACCCATTGACTAAATCATAATAGCTATATCACTATTCAGGGCTCTTAATTAATATAAGAAGGCATTATTTGGAGTTGGCTTGATCAATACTAGAATTTTATTCTGTCTTTTGAAAATGGAAATTGAAGTTAGTTATGTGCTCATGAGGATCTCATTGAATAGAAATTAGATATTCAACCAAGGAAAATTTGTCACTCTTATCTTCAAATTGAGTATATATTGTAGTTCCTAAGTCATCCCAAACTTGGATGGAGTTGGGAGGAAGACCTTTGTACCACTACAAGGCTTTACCATTGAAAAAAGAGACCAAGATCCTAAAAGTAAGATTATCTTGTACCACATTAAGGAATCAACACAGATTAGTAATATATTATATGTGTTCCATAGGAGTAGTGTAAGTTTCACCAGTAAAATATGGGAGGATTTTTATAGTTGAGGTAGGTATATCATCCTACTAGGCCAAATGGAGTGGGTTGCCTCTATTAAAAGCTACAAAATTTAAATTTTTAGCCATTATGGGAGGTATGAAACTGATGGGAGTGCTTGGAGGAGATGAAAATAAACTTGTAGGATATACTTTATGGAAAGGTATAACAAATTTTGATTTATTTTTAGATGGAAATGATAATTCCAAAAAATTAGCTCTCCTGCCTTTAGTAGATGATCTTATTTGTTTGATTAGCATATGTAAACCTTGAAATTTTAAATCTGTAATCTAGTGGAGTCACCAAGTGATTTTGAAATTTGTCCAAGGATTGTAAAACACTTGTTGAGAATAAAACCAATCCCTTTATAATTTTTGGGTCCCATCAGGCATGCCAAAAACTGTTATCACATAGATTTTGCACCCATTTCTTGATGTAGTATCTCACTACGCAAAAAACTAATCATACAATGGGAACACCTCCAAGATGTAGGACCTTGGAAAATTGAGGTGAGTCTCAATTTAAGGTTATCTTAATTTCACTAAATTTTATGCAATTTATAAAATACCAATTTTATATAAATTATGCTCCTTTAGTGTTGTTGCTCCTAAACTAGGGTTTGACTAGGAAAAGAGTTTGAGAATGAAATTTTGAAAAACTAAAAATGGTGATTGTACCAAATATTTTTATAGTGGATTTTAATATTTTCTTTAATGAACAAAATAGAACAAGATATAGATTGAAATTTTTAGGAGCACAAACTCATGAAAATGGTAAATAAAAGGTAATATTTATTATTTACAAGGGACAAAATTCTTTTATTTTAATCAAAAAATCTTCCAAAAGGGTAGAAAATATCACAAATGAAATTTGTGACTGAAATAAAAATTAAAACATCAATAAATATTCAAATAAATTTGCATACACATGGATTTATTAGATAAGAAATGAAAATCCTCAATTATTTTTCATTTTTCAAGTTAAAGCATGTAGAAACTATTTTCAAAATGCAGAATAATATTACTAACAACAAAAAAGATAAGATGGGTTTTTCCATATTTCCCATATTTATACAAAATATATCATAAATGAGATGTATTTAACAAAAACTCCAACACCTAGTAGAGGAACATCAAAATCTAAAAACTACATGAAGAGAGGAATGATCTACAATAATTATGGCATCCTTGTCATAGTGAACAAGTTGGAAAAATGTTCATGCAATAGATAGGCATGATCTTTAGTTAGTGTGGTATCCAAGTAACTTGAGAAATTTTTATACAATGCCTTGGGTCTTCTTCATGCAGCTACAATGGCTCTTCATACAAATGGGGTACCAAAGTGAAACTCATGTTTAGAATAAAAAATAACTTTAAGATAAGTTAATATTTTGAAAAATCCTAATGGGTATTTTTCAAGTTAGAATTTTACAACTTAAAATTCATACCACTTTGTTAAAATTAGAATTACAATTTCCAATGCATTTTTTTTACAACTTAAGCAATTAAAACTTAGTGTTGACTAATTTTGACTTTTAGGTTAAATTGGGACCCCTATAGGTAAAAACTTGAGTTTTAAGAGTTTTTAGGGGGATTAATATTTTGTAATGAGGTATATCATATGTCATTCAATGTTATTCAATGTTATATTAGCCTTGGTCATTAATTTTATTAGCCAATATGTCCTTTTGAGTCATTTTAAGGGTCAAAATTGAGCATTTAATGAGTTGTAAAAATTTATTGGGAAGTGTGAAGGTTAAAAAAGGTAATTTAATGTGAAATGTGTCCTCATATGTCTTTATCACCTATTGGTAATTGAAAGTGGAAGGTTCTTCAATAGAAAGAGCAATTTTTTTGAGAAAAAGAAGTTTGGCACTTATACAGCTCCTTGGGAAGTGTGCCACATGGGAGAAGATCATAGAATTCCTATTTATATTTATAAAGCTTATTTACATGTCTAAAGTGATTTGGAAGTTCCATTTTTGGCCCAACACCATTCTTCTCCTTTTTCATTCTTCTTGGCAAGTAGAAGTGACCTTTAGTTTTGTGCTTAGTATGGACAACTCAAGAGGTTTCAACTAAAATGCTTTTGGGAGGTTGTATTAAACTCATATACCTTATTTTAAATATAAATATTTTGAATAATGGTGGCATATGCTTCATGAACTATCCTCACGAAGTTTACTATACTTTTCTTCTAATTATTTTTATGCACCCTATAGGTTTTACTCCATTTTGGTCAAATTTGTATGAACTAGTTGGTGATGTTGACTCCAAAGTATGTTATATACCTTATTATATTATATCCACACTTAGTTTCATGTTTCATTTGTTTTGGATGGTAAATTTAGTCTATGTTGAAAGGAAGGTATGACCATGTGTAGTCTCAATCAAATTTTCCACTTGCTTCAAGGTTGAGTTCCATATAGGGGCTTCCATATGAATAGGATATGGTATATTTACATGTCTAAATGACTTATTTATAACTTCCCTTCATGTTTTTATCTCACTAAATCATCCTTGGATCAATCTTGTAGTCCACTATCATACTCAGTCAACTTATTACTCATTCTTACTTACAGTCATAGGAGATCACGTGTGTGGACATGTTTAACATGATTCATGAAAAATCAACATAAATATCATGACTTTGAATATGCTTTCACCTCAATATAATAAAAAAATAACCTCCACTTGGCATAATAAAGGATAATGACAGCCATGTAGCACACTTTCACATAGTTTGCCATGAATATGTTTACCTAGAGGTGCTTGGAGGATAAATTCACATTGAATGGGATGTGTTGATACTTGTTTCAAACCCTTATAAGTGTGAGGAGTCAATTTCAAATCTTGGAAATATTTTTACAACTCATTAAGGGATTGTATTCCTTGTTCATTGTTTTAAATTTCCTTACTACCTATGTATATGTAAATACCCACCTATAAGTGACATCAACAGAGATATGAGGGTCTTTGAACAAAGAGGATTGGAAAACTTTGAACCTTCTTGAGGTCATGGTATATTTTGAACATCATGGAAAACTTATTTAATTTTATAAGTTGATAGATAAAGTTGAAAATCACTTCCAAGAACAAGATGACTATTTCAAGCCTTGTCTATAAAATTACAAAATAGAGGTCCAAGAAGGTTTGGTGGACATCATATGACAAGGATATGAGGAAATTTGAGGCATTATAATTGCTTTGTATTTTATAATTTATCATAGAGAATTAATTGGAAAAATTTAGAGGTAAAAAAGTTCATGGAGATGGGTTTTTGGAGACCCCAAGGTTGCCTAAAAGACACTAAAAATAGTCAGTTTTATCTACAAGGATGATTTCAAAAGAGACTATCTCCATCCAAAAGTTGCAATTCTTAACCTTGATAGCATATGGAAATAGTTTATAATGGTCCAAGTGAGAATTCATGACTAGATATACCATTGAGGATGGTGACTTTCTTTATTTTAGGGTCTATCACCACCTATAGGTCTCCCTTATCAAAAAGTTAGCCCTTACAGGCTGGCTATAGGGTCATTATGAAGAATTGATTAGATGCCTTGATGATGAATTTAATTTAAAATATGGACATTACAAGTATGGTTATGGCATAGTGTTAAAATATTAAAGGAGGATTTTAAAACATCAAAACCAAGTCTAAGGAGAAACCTACACCTACAATAGGGTCTAAATGTAAGGTGTCTCAGTCAACAGACATCGAGTTAACATGAGTGTTTAGGTTTGTTTTAAGACACTCAAACTATTTTTAGGGTATAATAATGTTTTGTGACCTTAGGTGGATTTATGTAATCCTTTTAAAATCATAACCCAAGTTTTAAGAAGAAAATTAACCTATAAGTAGGGTCAAAAAGTAGGGTTTCTTAGTCAAGTATGGAGGGACTTAGTTTTGAGGCTCAAAGTGAAATTGATGGGTTAAAGAGAAATTAGACCTAATGAAATGACATATGACCATATCCATTAGGATATTTATGGAACTTATAATATCCAAACATGATGAAACACACCTACATAGACCTCTATAAACCCCTGTATGCAACCTACAGTCAGGTGCTGACTATGACAGGTAGTGAGTGAGAAGGTAATGTTTCCAACATGAATACAACCTAACTATGAATAAAATGGGATAAAAAAATTTAAAGTTACTTTTGGAAACTATAAGGAGATAAAAATTATTATCTTCAAGCCTAAATCATGTAAACAACCTACAGGTAAACCCTTGTTCTAGGGAGACAGTCAAAAATCCCCTATGTATAAGCTAGTTAAGACAAAGCATGGACAATACAAAGTTGTAAAGATGCCCAGTGTTTACATGATAAAAATTGACCCTATAAAAATTAAATGTGTTCCATGACACTATAATTATGGAGATATAGTAGGGATAAATCTCTATTTTTGTTTCACATAATTCATTTCTTGAATCGTACACAATCTATCATTCAAGGAGTCTATCTTGGGTCTTTGATGATTTGAAAGGGAAAAAAGTGTCATAAAGAGATAAAATATTTTTTAAATCATCCTTATCACTAGGATAACCATATAAAATATCCATTTTTATAGACAAATATGGGAATTACCCTCTATTTTTTCCAGATAGAGGGTACTTACCCTTGTGTATAGGTAAGTAGGTTTGAGGAAGGGAGGTAATAAGGTGAACCTAAGGTTGTTTATAAATTAAATTGAGTTATATGAAATTAAAATAAATCTAGGACATCATGATAAACCATAAATATGAGTATGTAATCATACAAGGTGTCCTATATTATCAAGTTTGTAAGCAAGCCTAGTAGACAGAATTAAGGCCTAGAAGCCAAAAAGAGAACCACTTCCATTTCTAGCATGAGATATGCCTTATAACTTGTTATATAATTTATATGAGATGGTATTAAATATTTTTGAGCTATCATGAGGTAAGTAAATCTATCAAACATCATTTTAGGCTTTGAGGTGTAGATAGGCTACAAGACCAACATTAGGCCTAATGCCCAAATAAGGAATCACCTTCACTTTCCACATGATGTGAGATTTTAAAATTATTAGATAATGTTTTTGAGTTCAATAAATAGGTGAACAAGATTTTTTAAGTCATATAAAATAAAAATAAGTCACTTTTGGGACCTTAGACAACATTAGGCCTATTGGAATGGGAGGAAAGATCTTGATAGGAGAGTTTCAAGTACTCATATATTTCTTGAAATTATGCATGGATGAAAAATGAGTTTATATATGTTATTAGGGATCCTAAGGATCATCCTTATGGAATTTTTTGGCAACTTCAACCTTAGGTTTTTATGAATGAAGCTTAACAGGTTAAAATAGGCTTAAACCCTTGCAAACCCTTAGTCGTTTGGAGAAATGAAGTTAGATAGCCAATATAATGGCATATTTTTACCATGAAACCTATTATAAATTTCAAAGGACTCCTTAAAGATACTCAAAATGCTTTTTTGGTACAAAATTATATGTATAGGGTGTAAAATAGGGTATTTTTTACCATTTTGTGTGTTTTTTAGGTTACAAGAGGTTTCAAAGGATGAAATAAATTTTTGGTGGAATAGTAGGACTTTTAATAACTTCCTATGGTCATTTAATTCCTATAAAAAACTCCTAAGTATCCAAACTAGGTGCTTCATCTTAGCTAATCAAAACTGGCCTACTAGATATGCTAGTGAAGAGAGTGGAAAACTTCAAGTGAAATTATTTTAAGGTGTTATTTATGATTATAATACCATGTAGGGTATTAAAATTTGTAATACACTCCCTCACACATATTTTTATGGTAAATTGAAGCTAATTTTTAGGCATGGTGTGTAAGGTGCATGGAGGAAGAGTTTTTTGGACTATAGATGATGACATCTCCTTAATAGATGATTACAAAGGACCAAGCCTATAAAAAATGCATAGAGAGTCATGCCTAGAAACCTTAACCTTCATTCCAATCATTGGAACTATTCCTATAGTTATGAGTCATTCAAGAAGCTCAAATCATGAAGGCGAATTTTCTAAACTAGCTAATAGGATTTTATGCTACTATGTAAGAGTTTGATGACTTGGATGGAAACATGGTATTACTAACCATGCATGGTTTATACCATATACTTTTCTCATGCATAATTAACTAATTCTCTCAGCTTGACAAGTGTCCTTGTGACCTTTGGACTTCTCTCTTCTCCTTTCTCTCTCAAGTTCTATAAGAACTAGCCATTTTGGCTATTGTAACTTATGTTCCTCCTAAGTATGGTGAAGACCTACTCATTTTCATACCTTTTGATCAACAAGAGTACTAATTTTTACCTCTTCATGACTATTCATAAGTGTTTTTTACTTGGATAATTAATCTTTCTTAGTGAAGATTATGGATTCCATAGCATGTGCTCTCATTATTTCACCCTATTTACATATGGAAAGATTATTCTTGTAGGGAATGTGAAGTGTTATAGGAAATCTTAAGGATTTAGTGAGTTATTATTTTAATTAGTTCCATTAATGGCCTTTTTTTTATTCCTCCTAGCTTATCACATTCATCCATAATCTCACAATGTAACATTGATGTGAGAAGATGTAGATTGAAGGAGTGTATGTTCAGTTTATCCTTTGATTTCATGTGTAACATGTAGTTGGTTGGAATTCATCAATATATTTGGTGTATCACCTCCCTTATGATATTTTTATTTCAATTTTATCTCTCCATTTTCATCCCCAAATTTTAGGTGTAGTTGTAATCCAAAGTGGTACATCAAGGGAGCTAGCCCTATCTAGAGATTTACCTCATCCTTAGGCTACCCACAAGCCTAGAAGTGTTTACATTGTGACACTATGATGAGGAGAGATTTTACATCTCCTCAAAGGATTAAAATCCAACTGAAAATAGTTTTTGGCATGCCTAGTGAAACTTTTGGTCTAAGAAGTTGAGAGATTTTTGGTATTTTCTCTCAACAATTAGCCTTTGGAGGCATCTATCAATGCATCAATGGTGACTCTAAAGATACATCATCTGGTCAAGTAGCCCAAGTTTCATTTTAAAGATTTTGGGTAACATTTTTTTTTGTGTTCTTTTTTTCAATGAGGTTTCATGGCTAATTTTGGTGTTGACATTTGTCTTACACAAGTTGGTGAGACATTTAAATCTTTTGCCATTCCCTATCAACAAGAGCAAGTTCTTAACCAGCATTGGTGTGATTCTTACCAATATTGTAATGGCCATTTCTAACCCCATCATGATACTTTTCAACACTATAACCAACCTTTTTATGAGTTTTATTATTCCTATAGCTAGGATCCTCAATATCTTGCTTCTCCTAGTCAACCTAGCACCTTCTCAACTCCATCCATTTCCATCTTTAAGAAAACACTTTTCGGCTATGATAAGTACATGTTGGATATTAATACTCTAAGGGGATGTGTTAAAGAGTCTCATAGTCATCTTATTCATAAGCTAAGAGATGTATTAGAGTTGGTCAAAAGAGAGTGGGTCTTATTGAGAGAGCCCATTGGCAAAGGCATACAAGTGAGATGCTTGATGTGAGTGGCCTAGTTTCTTCCATAGAGGATAGGATAAGACTTCATGAAAGGTAACCTCACCAAAACTATCAGAGTTAATATCCACTTCCCCAAGTTTCCTATCAACCATATTTGATTGCTACTCATGAGACCAATAAAGGATATCAAAGTCATCCTTTTCCCAATTAGTTGGGAGAGAGAGTTGAGAAGAAAAACCTTGTATTTGAAGCAAACCTTGATAGGTAAATTGAATTGGATAATATTCATATGTAATAATCCATGTTATTAGAAAAATAAGTGGAATCTAAACCCTCATTTACCTCTCATATTTCATCCCCACCAATTCAAAAAGCTACTTCTAATCTTAACATTCTAATTTGGATTAAGATAGTGGAGTCATGGGAAAAGAAAGAAGATAGAAGCATTATTAAGGAGTATAACATGGAGAATTAAATTGGTCCTTTAAAATTCCCTCCCACCCTTCCTCAATAATCTTATTGTGTTATATGACATCCTTCATGTATTCCTTATGATCATGATGATTCTCATAAACTTTAAGAGAAAATTTTCTAAGAGAACCTATCCAAGTAAATTGAAGAGTTAGAGTCAAATATGAAGTTTCTCATTCAAGGTGTGATGTAAGGTTTAAACCTAAAAGAAGATCCTATGCCTAAACACACCTCATTCACCCTCCTTCAAGAGCTTCCAAAATAACCCCCTACATTTCACTCTCAATCTAAAATTGAGTTTTATGTGCCACCTCCACCAATTAGTTCATCTTATCCTCACCCCATCACCCTTTGCCTTGATGGACCTATGGTATTGGAACCTAAAAAGGAGAAGTTGGTTGATAAAGAAAGAAAAATCTTACTTGAAGAAAAAATACCTCCTTGGTAGCCTCATTGGGCTAGGTCACATGATTTTAAGATTCCTAGTCTTGGCAACACCATAAAAGAGAAAGAGATGGAAGATCTTGTATCCATTGAAAAAGACTTTACATCTGATCAAAGAGTTGTAGATAAATATCTTAAGTATGAGGATGAATGTACTATCATGTATGGAGAACAATTTTAAGTCTTTCCCAAAGAGGTTACAACCTTAGGAAAATTCTCTTGATACCAATGTGCAAGAGGTTATTCTTAAAGATGACCCAATACCTTAGCTTGATCTTGTATCTCCATTACATATAGTGGATTTTGAAGAACACCAAGTTGATGACATCATACATCAAGAAGAGAAGCTTGAAGAGGTAGTGGTTCTAGAGGATGAAGAGGACAAATATCATTGGTAGTTGTAAATGAAGATCTTTAAAGAGCTTTTCCAAGTTGAGGACCAAGTACATTTCAAGGTGAAGAAAGAATATTCAATTGAGAATAATGATCAAGATTGGATAGAGTATGCAAATATCCTTTATGAGATAAAATAACTTGCAACTGAAGAAAAACCTAATCTTATTGAGAGCCCTATGAAAATAAAGAATGAGGTTTAAATTAAAGATCCAAATAAGAAGGTTGAGGTTGTTTGGATGCAAGAAGAGTTCATTTCTATAGCCAACCTATTTGAAGATACCTAGTTTTCAATGAACAACATGCCAATGAAGTTGGAAAACATCATGAGATAGTTGGAGGCATCAATACTAAAGGACAAAAGGATATATGCCTCATTCATTCCTTTATTTCATGAAGCAAGAAGAGTTTCAAACTTCCCCTTTGATCCAAGAGGAAGTTCTCATCTTAGGTTAGTTAGTGTTTGAGTTAGTTTATTCAATTTAGTGTATGTGTTCCATAACTACTCATGAAGCACATATATGTTTGCTTTTACTTTGTGTGTATCTTCTATTTTGTGTGGTTGAGGTAGTCATTAGTCTTGTATTGATCAAACCTTGTAGTTAATGTTCAAAGCCTTATTATTTGTCTCAAAGTTTAGTTGAATCCTAAACCCAATGGACTGATAAGGCTACTGGTCTAGTTAGCATAACAGGGATGCTACCCCTATGAGTCACTAATTTGTTTACCAAATTTGACTTTTAGGTAAAATTAGGACACCTATAGGTAAAAAATTGACTTTTAATAATTTTAGGGGGTTTAATATTTTTTCATAAGGTATATCATATGTAATTTAATGTTATTCAATGTTATATAACCTTGGTCATTAATTTTATTAGCCAACATGTCCTTTTGAGTCATTTTAGGGGTCAAAATTGATCATTTAATGAGTTTTATAGATTTATTAGGATTTTTTAAGGTTATAAAAGGTGATTTAATGTGATATGTGTCCTCATATTTATTAATCACCTATTGGTAACTAAAAGTGGTAGGTTCTTCAGAAGAAAGAGTGGTTTTCTTGAGAAAAAGAAGAAGTTTGGCACTTGTATAGATCCTTGGGAAGTTTGACACATGGGATAAGATCATATAATTAATATTTATCTTCCTAAATCTCATTGACACGTTTTAAGTGCTCTGGAAGTGCCATTTTTTTCCCAAAACTATTCTACTCCTTTTTCACCCTTTTTGGTAAGCAGAAGTAAACTTTAGGTTTATGATTAATTTAGATAGCTCAAGAGGTTTCAGGACAAATTATTTTGTGAATTTATATTAAAATAAGAGACCTTATTTTACATATAAATATTTTTAATAATTTTGGCTTGTGCTTCATGAACCATCCTCATGAAGTTGACTATACTTTTCTACTAGCTATTTCATGCACCTATAGGTTTTGTTCCATTTTGGTCAAATCCATATGAACCAATTGGTGATGTTGACTCTAGAGGATATAATATTCCTTATAAATTTATTTCCACAATTAGTTTCATATTTCATGGTTTTTTGATGGGCAAGTTAGTCTATGTTGAAATGAAGGCACCACCATGTGTAGTCTCAGTCAAATTTTCCACTTGTAAAAGGTTGAATTACATACAAGTGATTCCATGTGAATAAGATATGGTGTTTTTCCATGTATTAATTACTTATTTATAACCTCACTTCATTTTTTATCTCACTAAATCATGCTTGGATCAATCTTATAGTCCACTGTCATACTCAGCTAACTTCTCTCATTCTTATGTACAGTCACAGGAGATCATGTGTGTGGACATGTTTAACATGATTCATGGAAAAGTAACAAAAATATCATGAATTTTAATATTTTTTCACCTCAATATCATCAAATAAGAACCTTTACTTGTCATAAGAAAGGAATGTGGTAGTCATGTTGCACACTTTCACCTAGTCTGCCATGAATATGCTTACCTACAAGTGTTTGGAGGATAAATTTGCATTGAATGGTATGTGTTGATACTTTTTTTAGACCATTATAAGTGTGAGAATTACATTTCAAATCTTGGAAATAGTTTTAAAACTCATTAAGGGACTATATTCTATGTTCACTATTTGAAATTTCCTTACTACCTATGTATATGTAAATACCCACCTACAAGTGACATCAATAAAGACATGAGGGTATTTAAACAAAGAAGATTAGAAAGATTTTAACCTTCTTGAGGTCATGGTATGGTTGGTACATCATGTTATAATTTTTTTTTTGATAATTTGATAGACAAATTTGAAAATCACTTCCAAAAATAAGATGACTATTTCAGGTCTTTTGTGAATAAAATTGCAAAATAGAGGTCCAAAAAGGTTTGGTGGACATCATATGACAAGGATATGAAGACCTTTGAGGTATTATAATGGATTGGCCTTGTAGCCTCTATCATATAGAATGACTTGGAAATTTTTGGATGGATAATAATTGATGGATATGGGTTTTTGGAGACCCCAAGGTTGCTTAAAAGACACTAAAAATAGTCAGTATTATCTACATGCATGATTTCAAAAGAGACTGTCTCCATCTAAAAGTTGTAGTTCTTGACCCTATCAACATATGGGAATATTTAAAAATGGTATAAGTGAGAATTCATGCCTATATATACCATTAAGGAGGGTGAATTTCTCTATTTTAGGGTTTAGCACCACCTATAAGTCTCCCTCATCATAAAATTAGCCCTTATAGGCTAACTATAGGGTCATTATGAAGAATTGATTAGATGCCTTGATGATGAACTTCATTTAAAGTATATACATGAAAATTGTGGTTATTTAATATTGTGTAAATATTCAAGTAATATTTTAAAACATCAAAACCAAGTCTAAGGAGAAACCTACACCTATAGTAGGGTCTAAAGGTAGGGTGTCTCAGTCAACAAACAATGAGCTAACACAAGTGTTTAGGTTTTGTTTTAAGACACTCAAATTGGTTTTAGGGTATAATAATGTTGTGTGACCTCAAGGTGGTTTATTTAATCCTTTTTACATCATAACCTAAGTCTCAAGAAGTAAAGTTACCTATAGGTAGGGTCAAAAATTAGGGTTTCTCAGTCAAGTATGGAGGGACTCAATTTTGAGGCTCAAAGTGAAATTGAGGGGTTAAAGAGAAATTAAACCTAATTAAATGAAATATGAATATATGCATTAGGATATTTATTGACCTTATAATCTCCAAACATGATGAATCACACCTACACATACCTCTCTAAACCCCTTGTATGTAACCTACAGTCAGGTGTTGACTATGACAGGGAGTGAGTGAGAAGGTAATATTTCAAACATGAATACAACCCAACGTTAAGAAAATGGGATAAGAAAATTTAAAGTTAATTTTTTTAACACTAAGGGTATAAAAATTAATATATTTATGCCTAAATAATGTAAATAACCTATAAGTGAATTGTTGTTTTAGGGAGACACAGTCAAAGATCCCCATAGTATAAGCTAGTCAAGTAAAAGCATAGACAATACAAAGTTTGGTGGAGGATGAATAATGTTTAAATGATAAAAATTGACCAAAATAAAATTAAATTTTTTCCATGAAACTCTCATAATGGAGATATAGTAGGGATAAACTCTATTGTTTCTTCACACAATTGATTTCTTGAATCATGCACAGTCTATCATTCAAGGAGTTTGTCTTAGGTCTTTGATGATTTGAAAGGTAAAATAGTGTCATTAGGAGTTCAAATTTGGTGAAAATAATCCTTATCACTTGGAAAAACATATAAAATATCCACTTAGCCTATAAAAATAGGGGAAGTATCTTCTATTTTGTTTCAGATAGAGGGTACTTCCCCTTATGCATAGGCAAGCAGGTTTGAGGAAGGGAGGTAATAAGGTGAACCTAAAGTTGTTTTGAAATTTAAAGGAGTTATTTGATGTTAAAATACATATATTACATCATGATAAACCATAATAAATAGTATGAAAGCATACAATGTGTCCCAGATCATCAGGTTTGGAAGCAAACCTAGTAGGTAGAATTAAGGCCTAAAAGCCAAAAAGAGAACCACTTCCATTTATAGAATGAGATATGCCTTCCACCTTGTGAGATAATTTATATGGGATGTTATTGGATATGTTTTATCTATCGGGAGGTAAGTAAATATATCAAAGGTCATTTTAGGCTTTCAGGTGTAGATAGGCTATAAGACCAACATTGAGCCTAATGCCCAAATGAGGAATCACCTTCACTTTCCAAATGATGTGATATTTTAAAAATATTAGAGAATATTTATTTTTTAAATAAATATGTGACCAATCTTTTTGAATCCAAATAAAACACAAAGAATCCACTTTTGGAACCTTAGACAACATTAGGCCTGTTAGAATGGGAGGAAAGAGCTCGATAAGAGAGTTTCAACTACTCATAGCTTTTTTGACACTATGCATTGATGTCAAAGGATTTTTTATATGTTATAATTGATCTTAAGGATAATCCATGTGTAATTTTTTAGAAACTTCAACATTATGTTTTTATGAATGAAGCTTAAGAGTTCAAAATAGGCCTAAACCCTTGTAAACCCCTAGTTAAGACCAATTTGGAGAAATGGAGTTGGATATCTAATATAATGGCATATTTTGAATATGAAACCTATTGTAAATTTATATTTACTCCCTCAATATACTCCCAATTCTTTTTATTTATACGGACTTGTATGGATAGGGTGAAAAATAGGGAATTTTTAACCAATTAATATGTTTTATAGCCTATAAGAGGTTTTAAGGGATGTAATAAATTTTGGGTCAAATATTAGGAATTTTAATAACTCCATATGTTCATTTAATTACATGAAAAAACTCCTACGTTTCCAAACTAGGTGCTTCATCTCAACCAACCAAAATTGGCCTAGTGGACATGCTAGTGAAGAGGGTGGAAAACTTCAAGTGAAGTTATTTTAAGGTGTCCTTGATTTTTTTAAGGCCATGGATGGTATTTAAAGGTGTCATAAACTCCCTCACACTTATTTTTATGGGAAAATTAAGTCAATTTTGAGGCCAAGTGTGTAAGGTACATAGAGGAAGAGTTTTCTAGACTGTAGATGATGATAGCTCCTTTCTAGATGATTCTAAAGGACCAAACCTATAACTAATGCATGAATAAGCATGCTTAAAATAGTTAAAATTAATTCAAATCATTATAAATATTCCTATTTAGTTATGAGGTGTTAAATAAGTTCAAATCATGAAAGTAATTTTTCTAAGCTAGTTAAGAAGTTTTTATGCCACTTTGTAAGAGTTTGATGACTTGGATTGACACTTGGGATTCTTGACATTACATGGTTCATCCCATATCATTTTTTAATACAAAATTAATTGATTATATCATCTTTAAAAGTGTCCTTTTTACCATTTGACTCCTCTCTTCTCCTCTCTATCTCAAGTTCTCTAAGAACTAGTCATTTTGGCCATTATAACTTAAACTCCTCCTAAGTATGGTGAAGACCTAATCATTTTCATATTATTTTATCAATAATAATAATTTTTTTACCTATTCATGACTATTTATAAGTGTTTTTTACTTATATTATGAATCTTTCTTAGTGAAGACTATGGATTCCTTATCATGTGGTCTCATTATTTCACCCTATTTGTAGTTGGAAAGCTTCTTCTTGTAGGGCATGTGAAGTGTTCTATGAAATGTCAAGGATTGAGTGAGTTAGTATTTTGATTAGTTCCATTAAAATCCTCTTATCTAGTCCTCATATATTTTCACATTCATCCATAAACTCACAATGTAGCATTGTTGTGAGAAGATGCAGATTAAAAGAGTGTATGTTTAGTTCATCCTTTGATTTCATGTGTAACATACAGCTGGTTGGAAGTCACCAATATATTTGGTGTATTAGCTCCCTTAAGATAGTTTTATTTCAATTTTTTCTCTCCCTTTTCATCCCTAAATTTTAGGTGTATTTGTAATCCAAAGTGGTACATCAAGGGAGCTATCCCTATCTAGAGATTCACCTCATCCTTAGGCTACCCACAAGCCTAGAGGTGTTTCCATTGTGCCACTAGGATATGAGAGATTTTAAATCTCCTCAAAGGGTTAAAATATAAGTTAAAATATTTTTTTTCATGCTTGGTGGGACTCTTGGTCCAAGAATTTGAGAGATTTTTGGTGTTGTCTCTCAACAATCAACCTTTGGAGGCATCTATCAAAGCACCAATGGTAACTCCGAAGATACATCAGCTAGTCAAGTAGCCTAAGTTTCATTTTTAATATTTTTGTTAAATTTTTACCTTTGTGTTCTTTCTCTAAATGAGGGTTTTTGGATAATTTTGGTGGTGAGATTTGTCTTACACAAGTTGGTGACACATTTAAAGCTTGTGTCATTCCATATCAACAAGAGCAAGTTCTTAACCCGCCTTAGTGTGATTATTAGTAGTCTTATAATGACCATTTCCAACCACATCATGATCCTTATCAACACTATATCTAACCTTTTCATGAGTTTTATTATTCCTATAGGTATCATCCTCAATATATTACTTCTCCTAGTCAACCCAACCACTTATCAACTCTATCCATTTCCACCTTCAAGCAAACACTTTTGGGCTATGAGAGGTACATGTTGGATCTTGATGATCTAAGGTGATGTGGTCAAGAGTTTCCTATTAATCTTATTCATAAGGTGATAAATGCATTAGAGTTTTTTAAAAGAGAGTGGGTACCTATTGAGAGATCCAATTGGCAAATGCTTACAAGTGAGATGTTGTATGTGAGTGGCCTAGTTTATTCCTTAGAGGATAGGCTAAGAGTTCATGAATGGGAACCTCACCAAATATATCAAACTTAATATCTACTTCCCAAAGTTTCCTATTATCCATATTTAATCCCTACTCATAAGCCCAATCAAAGATATCAAAGTCATCCTTTTCCTAATCAATTGGAAGAGAGAGTTGAGAAGAGAAACCTTGTGTTTGAAGAAAACCTTGATAGGCAAATTAAATTGGCCAATATGGAGATGCAATATTCCATGTTAAAAAATAATAATTAGAATATAAAACCTCATTTCCCTCTCACATTTCACCCCCACCACCTCAAAAAGAGACTTTTAATCTTAACATTCTAATCTGGAGTAAGATAGTGGAGTCATGGGGAAAGAAAAAAGATAGAAGCATTATTAAGGAGTGTGAAATGGAGAATGAAGTTGGTCCTTTGTAAGTCCCTCCCACCCTTAATAAATAAGTTTCTTGTGTTATATTTCATACCTCATGTATTATTTATACTCATTATTATTCCTATGAACTTCAAGAGAGACTTTTCCAAGAGAACCTATCCAAGTAAATTGAAGAGTTAGAGTCAAAGATGAAGTTGGTAAGTCAACGTGTGATGGAAGGTTTAGAACCAAAAGAAGACCCTATGCCTAAACACACCCCATCCACACTTCTTCAAGAGCTTCCAAAAGAGCCCCCTAAATTTCACTCTCAATATAATTATGATTTTTATGTGCCACCTCCACCAATTGGTACATCTTGTCCTCAACCCATCACCCTTTGCCTTGATGGACCTATTATATGAGAACCTAAAGAGGATAAGTTGGTTGATAAATAAAGATAACTCTTCCTTGAAGAAAATGTACCTCCTTGGTAACCTCATTGAGCTATTTCACATGATTTTAAGATGCCTAGTCTTGGCATCACCATGAAAGAGAAAGAGATGGAAGATCTTACAACACTTGAAGAAGACTCTACATCTGATCAAAAATTTGTGGATAAACATCTCAAGTATGAGGATGAATGTGCTATCATGGATGGACAACAATTTTAAGTCTTTCTTAAAGAGGTTGAAACCTTATGAAATTCTCTTGATACCAATGTGAAAGAGGTTTTTCTTGAAGATGACCCAATACTTTAGCCTAATCTTGAATCACCATCAGATGTATTGGAAATTGAAGAACACCAACTTAATGAAATCATACATCAAGAAGAGAAGATTAAAGAGGTAGTTGTTCTAGAGGATGAAGGGTCATAGATGATTGACAACCACAAATGAAGCTCTTTCAAGAGCTTGAAGAGCTTTTCCAAATTGAGGGTCAAGTACATGAAAAGGTGAAGAAAGAATCTTCCATAGAATAAAATGATCAAGATTATATATAGTATGAAAATCTCCTTGATGAGATATCAAAACTTATAGCTGAGGAGAAACCCAATCTTATTGAGAGCCCTATATAAATCAATAATGAGGTTAAAATTAAATATCCACATAAGAAGGTTGAGGATGTTTGGATGCAAGATGAGTTCATTTCTATATCTAACCTATTTGAATCTTCCTAGTTTTCAATGAAAATTATGCCAATGAATTTGGCAAACATCATGAGAAATTTAGAGGCATCAATGCAAAAGGATAAAAGGCTATATTGCTCATTCATTCCTTCATGTCATGAAATAATAAGAGTTTAAAACTTCCCTTTTGATCTAGGAGGAATTATTCATCTTAGGTTAGTTAGTGTATGAGTTAGTTTGTTTAGCTTAGTGTGTGCATTTAATAAGTGCTCATGAAACACATTTGTGTTTGCTTTTGCTTTATGTGTGTCTTTTATTTTTCATGGTTGAGATAGTCATTGGTCTTGTCTTGATAAAACTTTGTAGTCAATGGTCAAATAATTATTATTGAATCCTAAATCCAATGGACTGATAAGGCTAATAGTATAGTTTGTATAGTAGGCATGCTACCCTTATGAATCACATATTTGTTGACCAAATTTGAGTTTTAGGTCAAATTGGGACCCCTATAGGTAAAAAATTGAGTTTTAATTATTTTATGGGGTTTAATATTTGGTCATAAGGTATATCATAGGTCATTTAGTGTTATTTAATGTTATATTAGCCTTGGTCATTAATTTTACTAGCCAACATGTCCTTTTGAGTCATTTTAGGGGTTAAAAGTGAGCATTTAATGAGTTGTATAGATTTATTGTGAATTTTGAAAGTTTAAAAATGGGATGTCATATAAAATGTGTCCTCATATGTCTTAATAGCCTATTGGTAACTAAAAGTGGCATGTTCTTCATAAGAAAGAGCAATTTTCTTTAGAAAAAGAAGAAGTTTGGCACTTATACAACTCCTTAGGAAGTGTGACATATGGGATAATATAATATAATTCCTCTTAAGATTCATAAATCTTATTTCCTCATATAAAGTGATTTGGAAGTTCCATTTTTGGCCTAAAACTATTCTACTCCTTTTTCACCCTTCTTGGCAAGCAGAAATGACCTTTAGGTTTGTGCTTAGTATGGACAAATCAGAAGGTTTTAGCTCAAATTATATTGGGAGGTTGTATTAAACTTAGAGAAATTAATTTATATATAAATAATTTTAATAATGGTGACCTATGCTTCATGAACCATCCTCATGAATTTGACTTTACTTTTCTACTAATTGTTTCATGTACCCTATAGGTTTTGCTCCATTTTGGTCAAATCCTTATGAAATAGCTGGTCTGTTAACTCCAAAGGATTTTTTATACCTTATTAGATTATATCCACATTTATTTTCATGTTTCATGGTGTTTTTATGGGCAAGTTAGTCTATGTTGAAAGGAAGGTACCACCATGTACAATCTCAGTCAAATAGAAGGTTGAATTCCATATAAGGGTTCCATGTGAATAGGATATGGTGTACTTACATGTATCAATGACTTATTTATAACCTCAATTAATTTTTTTATCTCATTACATCATGATTTGACTAATCTTGAAGTCCACTACCATACTCAATCAACTTCTTACTCATTCTTACTTACAGTCATAGGAGATCATGTGTGTGGACATGTTTAATATGATTCATGGAAAAGTAATAGAAATATCATGAATTTTAATACGTTTTCACCTTAAAATAATCAAACAATAATCTTCACTTGGCATAAGAAAGTACTATGGCAGTCATTTAACACACTTTCACCTAGTCTGCCATGAATATGCTTACATATAGGTGCTTAGAGGATAAATTCACATTGAATGGGATGTGTTGATACTTGTTTCAAAAAATTATAAGTGTGATGATTCAATTTTAAATCTTGTAAATATGTTTACAACTCATTAAGGGATTGTATTCCTTGTTCACTATTTGAAATTTCCTTACTTCTTATGTATATGTAAATACCCACCTATAGGTCACATCAACAGAGATATGAGGGACTTTGAACAAAGAGGATTGGAAAGCTTTGAACTTTATTGAGGTCATGGTATATTTGTAACATCATCAAAAACTTATTTTATTTTATAAGTTGAAAATCACTTCCAAAAACAAGATGACTATTTCAGGCCTTTTGTCTCAAAAATTGTGAAACGGAGGTCCAAGAAGGTTTGGTGGACATCATATGAAAAGTATATGAGGACATTTGAGGAATTATAATGGATTGGACTTGTATCCTATAGCATAAATAAATACTTGGAAAATTTTGGATGGAAAAGAGTTGATGGAGATGGGTTTTTGGAGACCCCAAGGTTGCCTAAAAGACACTAAAAATAGTCAGTGTTATCCATAGGCATGATTTTGAAAGAGACTATCTCCATCCAAAATTTTCATTTCTTGACCTTACCAGCATATGTAAATAGTTAAAAATGGTCCAAGTGAGCATTCGTGACTAGAGAGACCATTAAGGAGGGTGAATTTATCTATTTTACGTTTTAGCACCACATACAGGTCTCCCTCATCACAAAGTTAGCCCCTACAAGCTAGTTGTAGGGTCATTATGAAGAATTGATTAGATTCCTTGATGATGAACTTCATTTAAAGTATGGAAATTAAAAGTGTGGTTATTTAATAGTATGTAAATATTCAAGCAATATTTTAAAAATTCACAACCAAGTCCAAGGAGAAACTTACATGTACAGTAAGGGTCTAAAGTAGGGTGTCTCAGTCAACAGATAGTGAGCTAACATGAGTGTTTAGGTTTTGTTTTAAGACACTCAAACTAGTTTTAGGGAATAATAATGTTTTTTGACATTATTAGGGTTTATTTAATCCTTTTCGCATAATAACCTAAGTCTCAAGAAGCAAAGTAACATACAAGTAGGGTCAAAAAGTAGGGTTTCTCAGTTAGGTATGGAGGGACTTAGTTTTGAGGCTCAAAGTACAATTGAGGGGTTAAATAGAAATTATGCATTATAAAATGAAATATAAACATATCCATTAGGATATTTATGGACATTATAATATACAAACATGATGAAACACACCTATATAAACCTCCTTAAACACTTGTATGCAACCTATAATTAGGTGTTGACTATGACAGGCAGTGAGTGAGAAGGTAATGTTTCCAACATGAATACAACCTAACTATGAATAAAATGGGATTAAAAAATTTCAAGTTAATTTTGGAAAATATAATGGGCTCCCAAGTATTATATTCAATCCTAAATCATGTAAACAACCTACAAGTGAACCCTTGTTCTAGAGAGATACAGTCAAAGATCTCCTAAGTATAAGCCAGTCGTTATAAAGCATAGACAATAAATTTTTTGGAATATTCCTAGTGTTTACATGATAAAAAATAACCCCAATAAAATTAATTTTTTTCCATGACACTATCATAATGGAGATATAATAGGTATAATTCTCTATTGTTGCTTCACATAGTTAAATTCTTGAATCATGCACAATATGTCATTCAAGGAGTTTGTCTTGGGTCTTTGATTATTTGGAAGGGAAAATCGTGTCATAAAGAGATAAAAATTGTTTTAAATAATACTTATCACTTGGATAATCATATAATATATCCACTTGGTCTATAAAAATATGGGAAGTACCCTCTATTTTATCTCAGACAAAGGGTACTTCCCCTTCTGCATAGGTAGGCAAGTTTGAGGAAGGGAGGTAATAAGGTGAAAATAAGGTTATTTAGACATTTAAATGAGTTATTTTAAGTTAAAATACATATATTAAATCATGATAAACCATACATAGGATTATGGAACCATACAAGGTGTCCTAGATCCTTAGGTTTTTTAACAGGCATAATAGGCGAAATTAAGGCCTAAAAGCCAAAAAGAGAACCACTTACATTTATAAATGAGATATTAATTACACATTTTTGGATAATTTATATGGGATGGTATTAGATATATTTTATCTGAAAAGAGGAAATTAAATCCATCAAAATTCATTTTAGGCTTTGAGGTGTAGATAGGCTACAAGACCAACATTAGGCTTAATGCCCAAATGAGGAATCACCTTCACTTTCCACATGATGTGAGATTTTAAAAATGTTGGATAATTTTTTTTGGGTCAATAAAGAGGTGAAAAATATTTTATAATGTAGAAAAAACACAAATAATCCACTTTTGGCACCTTAGACAACATTAGGCCTATTGGAATGGGAGGAAAGAGCTTGATAAGAGAGTTTCAACTACTCATATATTTATTGACACTATGCATGGATGACATAGGACTTTAAATATTTTATAATGGTTCATAAGTATCATCCTTTCAGAATTGGTTCACAACTTTAATCTTAATTTTTTATGAATGAAGCTTAAGAGGTCAAAATAACCCTAAACCCTTGCAAACCCTAAGTCAAGACTAGTTTGGATAAATGGAGTTGGATAGCTGATATAATGGAATATTTCTACCATTAAAAATATTATAACTTGAAAATTAATCCCTCAATATACTCCCAATGCTTTTTGGTTGTAAAAATTTGTACAAACAGGGTGTAAAATGGGCAATTTTTAACCATATTTTTATTTTTTAGGCTATAGGAGGTTTCAAGGGATGTAATCAATTCTAGGTGGAATATTAGGAATTTTAATAACTCCTTATGGTATTTAAATTCCAATAAATAACTCTTAAGTGTTTAAAATAGGTGCTTCATCTCAACCGATCAAAACTAGCCTAGTGGACATGCTAGTGAAGAGGGTGGAAAACTTCAAGTGAAATTAATTTAAGGTGTCATTGATGATTATAAGAAAATGTAAGGTATTTAAAGGTTATTTTACTCCCTCCCATGTATTTTCATGGTAAAATGAAGCCAATTTTGGGGCCAAGTGTGTAGGGTGCATGGAGGAAGATTTTTCTAGACTGTAGATGATGATAGCTCCTTTATACATGATTCTAGAGAAAAAGTCATATGAAAATGCATGGAGAGGAATTCATAAAAACATTAAACTTAATCCCAATCATTATAAGTATTCATAGTCAGTTATGAGTTGTTTAAGAAGCTCAAATCATGAAGGTAGTTTTTTTGAGCTAGTTAAGAGGATTTTATGCCACTTTGTAAGAGT
Organism: Torreya grandis; assembly: GCA_037957365.1. Classification (NCBI taxonomy): domain Eukaryota; kingdom Viridiplantae; phylum Streptophyta; class Pinopsida; order Cupressales; family Taxaceae; genus Torreya; species Torreya grandis. The sequence continues at coordinate 309,298 of JARHVA010005668.1, forward strand.
TTGATGACTTGGATGGACATTTGGACTTCCTAAAATTTAATGGTTAATCCCATATAATTTTATCATAAATAATTAACTGATTCTCTCATATTTAAAAGTGTCCTTTTGACCCTTATATTTCTCTCTTCTCCTCTCTCATTCAAGTTGTAAAAGAACTAGCCATTTTGGCCATTGTAACTTATGATCCTCCTAAGTATAATGAATCCCCACTCATTTACACACCATTTAATCAATAATATTAATTTTTTTTACCTCTTCATGAATTTTGATTATTTTTTTACTTGGATGATGAATCTTACTTAGTGAAGACTATGAATTCCTTAGCATGTGGTCTCCTTATTTCACCCTATTTGTTGTTGGAAAGCTTCTTCTTATAGGGCATGTAAAGTGTTCTAGGAAATTACAAGTATTTAATGAGTTATTATTTTCATTAGTTCCATTAAATTCCTCTTGTATATTCCTCCTAGCTTTTCACATTCATCCATAACCTCAAAATGTAACATTGATGTGAGAATATGTAGATTAAAGGAGTGTATGTTCAGTTTGTCCTTTGATTTCATGTGTAACATGCAGCTGGTTCAAATTCATCAATATATTTGGTGTATCACCTCCCTTAGGATAGTTTTATTTTAGTTTTCTCTCTCCCTTTTCATACCCAAAATTTAGGTGTAGTTGTAATCCAAAGTGGTACATCAAGGGAGCTAGCCTTATCTAGAGATTCACCTCATCCTTAGGCTACGCATAAGCCTAGAGGTGTTTCTATTGTGCCACTTGGATGAGGATAGATTTTTAATCTCATTAAAGGGTGAAAATACAAGTGAAAAAACTTTTTCAAAATTAAAAGTGTAATTTTCTAGTATGCTTTCTACAATTTCCAACCTGCCAAAATAGAAAGTGTAAAATATAGATGGCTCTTTCTCAGAAAGAACTATCAAAAGATAGTTGTAATTTACAAGATATGTTTTTGAAAACTTATAATGTTTTTATAATAATTAAAATAAAAAATAAAATAATGATTTTAATATAAATAATTAATCTATTTCTAATATTTCTTATGAGTCTTTATCTTTTGCAGCATGTAATTTCTCAATATATGCATCAAAAGCCTTGAATATCTCTTGGATTCTATCCTCATATGGACCAACTGAGTAGAGGTTGGTAATCTCAAAATAAGCCATTATATTGAAAATTTACCTCCTCAAAGCTTTGTATTATTGAATATCTTTACCCATACTGTCTAATGTGTTATGATAATTGATGTAGCAATGGATATAGCTCAAGGTAAAGAATCTATCTTCTATAGATATTTTCTCGATCACTTCCTTGAAATTATTTTGAACCTCTTCTACTAAAATGATCTTATCTTTATCATCTATTGGATAACATGACACTTTACTCAACAAATCCTCTATTTCATATATCATGTCATTGGCCTTGTCATGTGCAACCTTGGATTTGTGGGAAGAATCTATAAGCATTTTAATTCTAAATTAAGCATCTTTGTCTAATTCATCTTGTTCTCTATATTTTTTTAATATGTTTTCCAAAAGGAGGAAATTTATGTCAATTGGGTCCGCAAATATTAATTTGGGATCAAAAATATTCAAGCTTATTATTTCTCCTTCTTATTTATTGACCAATTCTCTCAAGGTTATCCTTCTCTCTCTCAAAACTGCAAAGTGGTCCATGGCTATATTAATAAATTTATTAAATTTGGAGATGATATCCTTTTCCCATTCTTTGGCATCCCTCCCATCTTAGAAATTTATTTCATTACATGAAGTTTTATTTGATCTATGATCTAGGTGACTAGCTATGTTGATGGAATGGTGGGATATATGAATTTATTCAATGAATTTGTAAGTTGTTCAACCTTGTTTTTTAGTTCAACCTTATTGAAATTGTCTATAAATTTTCTCAAAGAGGGATTTGATGTTAGATTAAACATTATATTTTAACCCCTCCCTCATAAGATATCAAAGGTGAAGGTTTGATACCTGATAGTCCCCACTACTATATCTTATCTCTATTTATCTGGTGGGGGGACTACAATCTCTATATATCTTTCCCCTACTAAATCACATAATATTATTATTAAGGTCCAAGGAATAGTCTTTTATTTTTTTTGTGCATCTAAAAGACCAAAATCTAATGTACTAGGGAATACCATTTGCTTATATTTCTTCCCCATTGTTTGTGCTAACCAAGTAAGTGTAGCATCCTATTATGTAGACATTTTCACTTGAGAATCTAAAATTAAATATGATACACTGGTAGGCATGGTGACAAGTGTTGTATCCTAAATTGATATTACCACTGATTAAATGATAAATGTCTTTGAAATTTCTTCTCCATCTGTAGGATACAAGTCCATAATTACATTAAGGGATTTCTCTTTACCTATCTCCACTTAAGGGCTTATGGTTACTATAGAAGTGGAAGAGGTAGGGGAAATGGGAATAGGTATGTCTACTAGGGGTGTAGGATATGTAAGTGACATTAATGGGGGAATATACATAGGAATTCAAAACTTAGAGATTAGTGGAAGTGTGGAGGCCAAAAAATAAAATGAGTCAATTAGAGTGGTAGGAATACTTAGGGGTGGTAAGGTAGGAAGGATGAATGGGGATGAAAATGAAGTAGTACTTATCCTAGGATTTGGGATGGTCAGTAGAACTGATGTTAGAATGACTAGGTCCATGACTATATACTATTGAGAAGTGTTAGTAATTAATAGTGATGGAATGGAGGGAATTGTAAATAAAATGGAATGAATTATGGAAGGAGGGAATAAATTTATGGGAAGGGAAAGTGGAATGGAAAATTAAGTATCCACTGAAGGGGGACCTTGAGTGTCCACTTGAGTTATTTATACTATTGTCAATGGACTTATTATTATAAGTAAATTGATGGGAATGGAGGATGGATTCACTTGGGGTGGAGGAGTGGAAATAGGAGGAGGAGGTGTTATAATTACAAAAATAATAGAAATAGGTATGGGATGAAATATAGAGATAGGATTTGTTACTATCATTGAGATAGGGGTTGAATATATAGATGCTTCAACTACAAATTTGTCCTCAAATGAAATAATGATTGGTTGGTCCATTTTTGTTTCATATTTTCTTGACTTCCCCTTTTTGGCCTTAGATTTCTTCTTATTATGGGAGATCACTAGCCTATCTGATTATTCTCCTGCTATACCACAAGACCCTCTACTGATGGAGGAGCTCCTTATTCCTTGAGATTTAATAGTTTCTCTATGATACTTACTATATCCTTGGTCACTTAGAACTCTTTACTCTTGATCTAATTGACTATTTTTCTCATCAATGGGTAGTTCTATCTATAATGATTGGTTGGTCTATTTCTTTTCCATATTTACTTAGCTTCCCCTTATTAGCCTTAGATTTATTCTTCTTATTATGGGAGATTACTTACCTATCTAATTATTCTCATATTATACCATTAAGACCCTTTGATAATGGAGGCACTCCTTGTTCCTTGAGATTTAGTAGTTTTTCTATGATAATTACTATATCCTTGGCCACTTGGACCCCTTTACTCCTGAGCCAATTGAGTATTTTTCTCATCACATGGGTAATTCTATCTACAAGATAAAAATATTCAAATACCACCTTACTAATGGAACGGGTTTTGTAATGATCTATTTGTAGTAGATATTTTCCATTAGGGACTTATAATCCACCAAGTCCTAAAGGACTGATGCTAAATCAAAATCTTTGACATGATCCAAGGTCATTCTAGAATGGAACCTCAATCTAACCTCCTCATCATCATCTAAATCTTCCAAAAAATCTTCAAAGTGTGGGACATGGGAATATGTGGAAATTCATAGTGTACTAGTGATGTTTCCATGAAAATTGTAGTATAGTCTCACCTCTAAAGCCCTAAGGGTCATCTATGTCATTTTTGCCTTAGTACACTTAGATTTTATTAAGGAGGGGCATGTGTATTTGCCTATACTGACTGGGAAATGAATTCTTCACTTATGTTTATTAGATAAAAGCTTGTGAGTTTCCACAAGTTGTCTCACTAGCTCTATCAGTGCCCACTTATCACTCACATATCTTGGGAGTATGTAAGTGTAGCCACTAAATCTACATAACTTGATATAGGAATAGGTGGGGAATTTATTGAAATATTAACCCCACTAAGTGATTTATGTAGAAGTTGCATCAAATAACTTATTTCTCTCTAGTTATTTATTAAATATTATCATGATGCAATAAATGAATGCATCATTCACCCTCCTAAATTTTTACATGATGGATTCCAAAGTGACGTCAGGATAATAGTTATACACTTTATTGGCGTCACTAGCTACAGTGTTGAGGCCTGGGAAAGCTCTTCCTTTAGCCAATATGTATACCATGTAGCTAGTCATGTAAAATTTCCCTATAGTTTGCACTTCCATCAACTAATTATGGATGGAGTCACTAATGAGTTAGTCCTGATAGATGTATCATTTATTTTCATAAATAACCCAAATTTACTAATACATCCACTCTTGGTAAATCTTTGCATCAAGATTACTAGTGATCCTATGCAAAAATATTATTATGTCTCCAACCTCATCCTTGAAATCAATTCTTACCAGTGTCTTTGGTAAACTATTGGAGGTAGCCTTAGGGGTATTAATCCATTATTTATTTTCACTCTCTATAATCCCAAGTTATTTTGTTGAAATAATTTATGGGATGTTTATGGATTTATGTCCATATAACTCTCAAACTTTGGTATCACAAATTTTGAATCAATGAAACCTAAGTCCAAATTTAGAATCCTTTTCCATTTATCATTTAAGACCTCTATCTTATTATCATCATAATTTCATGATAGTTTCAGTACCAATTTATTTCTTTGCACCATTATGGGGAAATCTAATGATTATGGTAATCCAGAGTCATAGATATTTTGGATCTAGTCATTTTTGAATTTGACATTTATCTTGGTCTAGAAGTCCCCTAGGTTAATGTGACCTAGGTATATATCTATAATCTTAGTGGTATTAAATTAAAATTTGAGAATTACATATCATAATTTTAATTTGAACTTCATCTCTTTCTTAGACATGGATTTTGGAGAGACTATTGAGGAAAAAACAACTACAAAAGTTGGAAAGATTGGTGTATATTTGAGGAGAAAAATACATGTCAAAATTTTGGTGGAAATGGGAGGTGTAAATTATAAGTGGAATGTCTAGTGGAACTTGGAACTGCTTGAAAAAATGTAAAAGTCCACAGAATTTAGAGGTGTTCAAAGACAGTTGAAATCCTATGAAAATGGGAGGTGTAATTATCAATTCAAAAGTCTATGGGGAATTTTAATAACATTTCAAGGGAATATTATTTGGTTATGCTAATATACACTGGTCTATTCACCTGGTTTGAATTGTAAGACCTAGATTTTAAATGTGAAACTATGGAAAAAAACCCTAGGAATATTTGTACAAATAAAGCCTAAAAAACATGATATTTTAGGAAAACAAACTAAAAAATGAGATATTAGACACCATGATGATAAATCTTAAAAACCTAAATCATTATAAGCAAGTAATAAAAACTTCAAATCTACAACTAGATTTCTCAAAATGGAAGGCATATGCTACTTTGTAGAAAAGATGGATTAAATCTTAAGGGAGTGGGTCTAATAGAATATTATTTAAGGGTTAAATGATGTCATGGAATTTCTTGCAAGCATGGCTCAATTTTTGAGGCATGACTTGAGGTCGTGGTTCGAGGTTAATGCTTGTATGTAGGTTCAAAAATTGAGGTAAGAACTCCAAACTTGATCAAAAAGTTAAACAATGACTTAAAAAACATAATTATAATTATTTATATAAAACCCCTATAATTAATTTTTAAATGGTAGTTGGTGGTATAAATCTAAAGCCTTTAAGCATTTTTACAATTTTACAATTTTACAAATTGTAGTTTAACCTTTGGATTTCATGGGTATGGATTGGTTGACCTATTTGGAAATGAGAAGGTGGAACTCTAAGAACAATTTCCAATTTTGAAAAATTTCAAATTGCATTTGGAGTTCTATATTTTATGGGCTTAGTTGTTGGTGGGAAGTGGATCTTGGATTATAATTTGTAATTTTGCAAATTTTAAGTTACTCTCTAAGTTTTGGATTCTAGATAGAGTGTTTTGTGGAAGCAGAACTCCACCTATAATTTACAATTTTTTAAATTACAAGTTATAGTTTGAGTTGTAGATTATACTGGGTGTTTGGTTTGCAAGAATCAAAACTCCATTTACAATTTGTAATTTTGCAAATTTCAAATTTCAAACAGGTTTTTAGTTTTCATTGGCTAGTGGATTAAGGGATCTAGAGGTCTAGCTACAATTTACAATTTTAGAAATTATAGTTATATATTCAAATTCTTTTGGATAATGTATTGGGGGATCTAGATCTTGGGAATAAATTTGTAATTTTGTAAACTATAAATTGTAGTCAAAGTTCTAGATTCCACAATACAAAAGAAATATGTGCTTTGGGTCAATTCAAGGTATTTTTCTAAAAAATTAGGGTGTCTCCCTTAGGGTACTTGATGTTTTGATATTTTTGGGATAAAAAGATCAATAGTCCCTACAACACGTGTTGTGTGTGTATACCTTCTTGGTAACATTCATCATAGAATATCAATAAGAATATAGATCCATCAATCCATGGTTACTTATCTTTCTCCATTTACCATTTGTGGGCTAGTCCAACATCTCTCACCAACCACACCAAACATTGAATAAGCCACACTAGACATTCACATGCAACCCCAATGTTTTCAACATGTTTTCCACAAAATTTGTGAGCTCACATGATGGTTACATGGATTACAATCCCACCATATTACTACACTTACCTCATGGTAGCATAATAAAATACATAAAATTTTAAAATACTTTTGATTAGGAATTAACATTTCTCCTCTTTAGCATAAAATTGGCATGCATTTTAGCCATGCTATAATAATAAAAAATATACATTTCTAAAAAATAATATTAGGTATATACAATAATACCTTATACACAACATGGTTGCACTTAATAGTCAACACATGTCAACAAAAATATAATATTCATTCCAAAAAATTATTTTCATGCAATTCAACCATCACCTCTTTCATAACACACTTGATGTTACAAACCAATATGTGATTGTATTTTTAGTAAGTTTAGTCTTGCTGATTTTTCATAAAAATTCAATTTCCAGAACTGAACAGTGTTTTTACATAGCTACATAATTAAATTTAACAAGCTCATTTGTACAAAAAACTCAAAGAGGTAGGTAAAGGAACTCTCAATATAATAAGTGATCATTACACATTAAGATCCCATATCCATCTTATGGCACTCATGGTACACAACTTGAATGAATCAGGTGGCTACTTCATGTAAAGGGGAGAAGTGGGTTTTTAGCCTATGTGAGACTCCACTCCCTAGCTCATACCTAGTCTAATAATCATGGATATAGTTTTATATTCACCCTAAACCTCCTAATTATATCAAAACTCAATGCTAGAGCAGTGATGTGAGATCATACTAAACCACACATTCACTATACCTTGGTAGATTTTTAGTTGCAAGAGTTGATTTCAGAAGGAAAACTACATCATAAGGTGGTCCATGATCATGTCATCTCATCAAACATTATAAATAAATAATAATGTTATCAAGGGGGTAACATGGAGGTTCACATGATAATTACATTCACATAAAACATAGAAGTTACAAGTTTACATGATTAATATAATCAACAAAATGTAAGATGTGTCCACACACAAAACAATTTACATGCATTGAAGGGAAATACAATATAATGACACACATGAGCATATATAGGTTTAGTAAATTATTCCAAGGTATTTTTCACATCACATCACTTAAACACATTGGTAAGTGAAGTACAAGGTTCTATGGTCCTCATCGGTCTACCTGATGTCCAAATGTCATCCCAAATGACACAAATAGGCAACACATAACATCATGCTCAGTTTTAGGGATCTCAAGTCCATAAACACCTTATTTAAAGGAAGGTTTTGTTCTAAAATATCCCATAAATCTACATCTATGAACCTCAAAAAGTTACCAATAAGTTCATGTCTCATGGATTAGATGACTCACACTACCTGTTAACAATAAGAGATCCCCAAAACTCCCTCACTCGCCTAAGTAAGTAATTCATATTCTCCCACTAGGCCCTCCAAGCTTAAGTTACATCCTTAGAACTCTGAAGATTATTATACCTCAATAATCATAATATGTCCCACTCATGCAAGCCACTTATGCTCACCAAACATTTTTAATGATTCCAACAACAAGCTCTATCACTATCATTCCAATTGATTCGTGTCAACAAGTCAATGTATGAATATCCGTGCTTACTTTAATGTAACATAATATTTAGGAAAATATGAACTTAACCAAGGCTCTAAGTTAATATTACATCATCATCATGGAAATCATAGTTTCCCATAACCTTAATATAGTTACAATCATAAAAGACATCCTCATGAATCTAAAACATATATATCCATGAGCATCATGATATCTTCATAGATTCCAAAACTCAAACCAAAATCAAACAATCATCACATATATGTGAAACATAATCAAGGACATCACCACCTCCTTATGGGATTAAAACATACCCATGATCAAAATAACCACATCATGGAGTCAAAATATATCCACAGACTCAATAACTTCTAGCCTTTTGAGTGACAAAATTGCAAGCTCATTATTCAGCTTGAAGGGTCAAAATCACATAGAAAACCAAGCTATATTCAATTTATTACATATTTTTTCATCACCTTAGTATTATAATGTATAATATTTATTCACTTCCAAGTTACAATGGTTGCAATTCAACCAACCATATCTAAGTTTTCCAACCTAGAACCCTTTCTAGACTTAGCTTATAATTCCATTACTAGGAACTAAACAATGTTCCAAGCATAAAACATAAAACTTAAAAATTCCTTTGGTTTGTTTCACTTGATCAAGTGTATTAATTACACAAGCCAAGTAAGAATTCACCCTTGCTTTCCCTAGTTGTCAATTGTTATAGCTAGATAAACTTATAGTTTACCCAACATGAGTGATAATAAAATGAGCAAAATAAAGAAAAATCAACCTTTTGATGTTTCTTCCAACTGATAGAGGATCTAAATAGGCCTTAAAAATGTTATTTATGCTTTAGATCTCTAGTATGGCACAAATCGGTCAACTGATCTAATATAAACACACAAATGCAAAAAAAATACTTGCATACATGCAACAGTTCAACATACCTTCACTAAAGTTTATCATCATAGCTCCTTAAATGAAATATTTCCTTGAAATTTACTTGCCCAACCAATTACATCTAAAACCCATGGAGGTATTCTTACTCCACTCCCATCCATACAACTTACAAGTGGCATGTTGGTTCTTTAATTTCAACACTGAACTCATTTCAACAACTAAACTAGATATTTAGTTTACTATAAAATAAATTATAGCCATCTTACCTATGAGGCTAACAATTGTTATTACCACCATTCATGCTTTATAGATCCTCAAAGGCTCAATACAATCCCACAATAATAGGAAAACACAAGTTTGACTAATCCAACCAAGAAGACCAACTCCTTCTACCAAATCTAGCCCTTTATGTTAGAGTTAAACCCTTGGTCCTCCTAGGTTCATAATGTTCCAAGTGTCTAGTGATATATTTCTCATATAACCTAGCAAAATATATCAAACACTATTTCCCTTTATTATACAAGTGAATCCCTTACCACTTATCTCTCATTGACCCACCCATAGAAGCCAATGGTCAACAAGTGAGACTTGCCCAAATGCAACTAAAATTGGGAAGGGTTAACCCAAATAAGGCAAAGGTAGAGATCAACAATCATCATGAAAAATCAAACTTCATCCCAGTATCATTTAATGACACCAACTCAATCACATTATCGGTCACACCTTGTAGGTTGACATACTCATGCGTACACACATTCATGCATCAACTACATCATCAAATCTTACACCCATATAAGTAGGAAGTGGAAAGTTACTAAGCTCTTGGATATTTGGTCAACCATGACCAATAACCTCTCATGTAGTCCATGTCCATTTGCATAACCCATCTTAAATTGGGCAAAATCTTTAGGTAATATTCTATGTATTACTCAGTACATGTTCCTACTTCTCAAGCCACCTAGCCTTTGATTTGATCAAATTGAACACCATCTGATCTAACCATATCCTTGATTGGTGAATCAAAAGATAACTATTCAAGAAAATTTTCATTTCTAAACCTCTTTTAGAGTACCAATTGGTAGTAACCCAATAATAAGTACAACTTAATTTAGTTATAGAATAAATTTACATTTATATTAACTTTTAAGAAGTAAGAGAAAATAAAATTATCCTCCAAAATACTCAAAACATAAGCTATAATACTAGACTGAAACAACCCCAAAAAATAAATTTGGTAATTTTTAATAGAGTACATAATAGAACTGCATGTATAACCCACTAGAAAAACTTACCATACACAATGTAGTCATCATAATACTACACAAGATGATAAGGCAAACCATAAATAGATTGGGTCAATGAGATACTTATACAAGGATGACCATCACTAGAGGATTCCATAGAGAAAGGGGTTTCTTAAAGGGGGAAACACAATTCAAGGTGTATTAATGTGTGACCCCACACTAATAACCTTCAAACTTTAGAAGGCACTTAGTTTCCCCATCAAACCACCTAGGGATCCTCAACCCAATATAAGTATTTAATAACCCTATATGGTTATGACTTGATAAATAATGAGGCAAGGATATTCACTCAAGCCCTTAGGTATCCTCAACAAGGGTAATGACCTAGAGTAAGATTCAACATGATAGTGAGTCATTTTATTGGTTATGTTTAATTATATTATCTTGATAATAAGAAGGTACCATAACAAGTACAATAGGTCCTAAAAGAGAACCAATGATACCGTTAAGTGAAGATTGGGCTTATGCCAACCTTACCACATTTTTAAGGTAAATAAGTAACTAAATTTGATCTGCTACCCAGGTAACCCAATATATACTAAGATCATATAACATTAAGATCCCATAAGTGAGGACCAGTTTAGGTTTTTCCCCCAGTAGATCATGATTCCACAATCCATAATATTAGGGGTTATTTCACCCATTTCCATCACTTAGTGAATGTCATCCTACCATACATATCCCAACAAAATAAAAATGATTATCATGGTATTAGATAACCACATCCCAATTACCAACACGAACATTTGACATCCACCAAACCATAGTGCATATGCATAAAAGGGTCATAACACCCTTAATAGTTCCATTATGTAAACAAGGACTCATCTATATGTCCTCTTACCTAGTATGAGATAAACACCAATTGTTAAAATGTACTAACACTAATTATGTTATTCAGTTAGGATTATATTAATGAATTCTCATCCCTAAGATCCTCACACTACTAGATCTTTCAACTCATTGAATTAAGAACAATGAATGATTTAGTTTTAGGAGTAATGACTTGTTTGAGTGACAATTCATCCATTAAGCTAATTAAATTATCATAGATTATGCCATTTATAGGCTATATTAATGAATATCCAATTGCCGCATAATGTAATTCCTGCACATATCCAACCATGCAATCCAAGGAGCAATGTACCAAAACAAAAACACATTGAGCATTAGAGAATTAACCCATAATTATAGTTAACAATCATTTATTATGGTTGATTTCATTTAATCCTGAGTTAAGAATATCCCATTTATTAACTTGCTAGTTGACTATGGCTTCATGATCACATTGCCAAGATGGATACATTTATATTATACTTCAATATTAACAAAGGTATTATCATTGAGTCAAGTACATCCATTAAGTTGGATTTACAAGTTAATGTGAAAATAGAAACCATTGAAAATATCATCATGAAACAAGTTTCCATAAGACCATAACATAGTGCATTTATAATATGAATTTCCATAACTTAATAGCATGATGTGGCCTTATTAACATGTATGAATACATATATAAAATGAAACTATACACTTAATTACTTAAGTAATAAGTGTTCACAATATTAAGAATGATATTATATATATATATATATATATATATATATATATATATATATATATATATATATATATATATATATATATGACTAGAATGCTTTAAGTACCCCACAACTAACCAACAATAAATTGAATACCATAATCATCTCACATACCTAATTTAATAGTTGAGGCTAAATGGGTAACATTAACACTTATAATTATTACAAAAGGGGCTATTATAGCCTCATTTACTGAACCACATGGGTAATCCTCCTCAAAATGAGGGAATTCCAATAATTTGAACTTAACCATGCTAAAGGTTAAATTGTAATATATACAATTATAATAAAACATAATCAATCCTTAAATAAGGATGGCATTCATAATTACAATATGAAATCACTATAGAATACAAAAGTTGTTGCATACCAAATACCACACTATTGAGCCTTATTATCTAAAGAATAAGATTGATATAATCACTCCAATAACCCTCAAGGATTGATATTTTTAACATAATAATATAAATACAAGCCTGAAGGTGTAAGCACAATGAACCCATTATGTTGTCATACAAATACAAATGCTTAAATTGGGAATGTAATATAATATGTGTTAATTAAAATAATTTAGCATTAAAATAAACTCAACCAACAACTTTATCACCCCAAAACCCTTCATGGGTTAACAATGGTGAACATAACCTTCAACAGGTGTCAATTAAATTAGTAAAATAAATAACAAGTGAAGAGCCAACTGAATAAAATCCTTTCACTAAAAGGGTGTAAATAATGTGTCAGCATAAAGATGGCAAGATGTTTTTCCTCCCAAGATAATATTCTAAAATTTAAACTTTATTTTAATAAGTTATGTTTAATAAGAACATGGAAATTAGGTGAATTTCATTACACATAAAATAATTTTTGGCAGCCCATAATAATTGTTGCTGTAATTATCCTTATTCAAGGGAAGAATCAACCACGAGCTATTATATAAACCTTCTAGGCAAATAAGATAATGAACACCCAAACAAATTTTAAATAATAGATCCACAATGCACTTAACCAACATATGATTAATATAAA
>JARHVA010005668.1:327500-550000 GCA_037957365.1 Torreya grandis
AATTTTAATAGTTCTTCCTTGACCAATAATGTTGCCTTTGGGTACATCTTTCTAAGATTATGTTTAATTGGTTTGGCATTTGGATGGACCACTAAGTGATGTGCCATAAAACTAGGATATAATATAGGCATGGCAGAAAAGCTCCATGCAAATATGTCTATAAACTCCTTAAGAAGCTTAATGAGAATTTGGAATTTCTCAAAAGTGAGAATTGCCCCCAATTTGATGATTATAGGATTTTTTTAGTTCTAATATTAATTTATATAATTTCCTCAATTAGATAAGTTAAATTTTCTTAAAGATATGATGGGGGTGATGGTAGATCTTTTCCTAAAGTGACCTCATCTAGAAGCTCCACATCTAGCTCTTGATAAAGCTCTTGATCATTAAGGTTTATCTGGGTTTCATTTATATCTATAGAGGGATCAAATTCATAATATTATTTCTCTTATATTTGATTATAGGACTCCTATTTCTCTCTAAAATATGAAGACTCATTTAAATTGATAGTGAATCTTCATATCATAGTCTTGTCATTTTGAAATAGACCAAAGGATGGCTATTTCCTCTGATCCTAATCTATTAATTGATGGTAACATAGGGATATGTTGAGAGTGGAAATGGTGATTTTTGAGAAAAAAATTTTGGTATCTAGGTATTCATAGAGTCTATAAACATAACTTATCTCAACTTCTTCATTAGAAGTAGACACTTCAAGAACTGAAGAAGTATCCACGATGTTAGAGTTGAGGTTAATGACTAGTGGTTCATACCCTAGGTCAATTCATCTTAGATGTTCTTGGACAAAAATATGTTCCAATATTTCATGTTCTTCTTGACCTATTACTTTGTCCTTATAATTCATGTTTTGAAGTATTTTCTAAAGTTGGGGATATTTTTGCTTATGAAAATCTAGATCCAAGAATCATCATGCTCTTAAAAATATTCTTCTAATAACATCTCTTAACTTGTGAAGGCCATCAACCTAAATTTATAGATGATGGGTTTATCTTACATCATAGCTAGGGACCCATAACTATGGGGGCATAGTGGAAGGTTTCCTACATAAAGGGTTTTATTTTCATATTCCCCACACCCCTTGGAGATAATCTTTAGACAAGTGATTTTTGATGACTTAGATGAGGTAGGTGATAGACTATGAGAGTGGATATATTTCATGTATTTTGGATTATAATATGAAGTTTGGGTACTTGGATAATAAAAATCAAGGTTTGATTTATCCATTTAGTAGCTACAAAAATGTTCAATTTCACCTTATATGGTGACCTCCATTCCTAAATATGGGAATTTAAGACATTGGTGAAGGGTGGAGGGTACCACTCTCATATAATGAACATAAGGTCATACCAAAAGAATATTATAGGTGAGATCTACATCCACTAAATGGATTAAGGTTTGGAAGACTATAGGCCCCACAACTATAGGAATATATATTGTTTCATTTTATGACCTTTCATTATCATCATAAGCCATAATCATTGTTAGGGTATGCCCTAATGAATATTATGGATACTTCAACTTCTTAAGAAAGTCAATATTACACAATTTTAGGGTGGATCTTCCATATATAAGAACCCATGATATTTTGTGGTTTGTGATGGAGATATCAATGAATAAGGGATAATTATGATAAGGGCCTATTAGTGGCATGTCCTAGGCACTAAAGGTGATATATTGAGATGGAGATAAGTGACCCACCAAGGATTTAAATTGACTCATGTTTATGTACATAGGAACTTTTAATTCATTCAAGAATTTATTTAATATATCTTGATGTACTAATGAATTTCTAAGAATATCCATAAGAGAGATTTGGGCTAAGGTCTTCTCGAGCTACTGAATAATATCATATGGATTATTGTAAGAATTTGAGATTTTCTTAGGCATGGTGACTTTATAAGATTAATAAGTAGGTGGATATTTTGGAGGTTCTCTAAGAACCATTATTTTGGCATGTCTAGTAGTAGCCACACAATTGGAAATGGTCTTATTAATTTTTAAGGGTGGGAGATGGTGGATTTGTAGACTCTTTGGGACCTTTGATTTTTATGGTGTTAATTTAGTGGTATGGAATGGAATGGTAATCAATTTTATTAGAGGTGGAGGCTTGACCCTATTCCCTTAGTGGTTTATTCTATTTTTAGCATGCTTTGGTAGGGGTTCCTAATATATCCCCAATTTTTTATTCTTGGATTGACTCATTTGACTCTCCCTTAACTTATATCTCTCATTTTTTAATTAAATATTGGATGAAATATCTAAATTGCATAAATTTTTTAGTATCATGCACTTTGAATCAATGTTATTTGAAAAACTTGTCTTCTCAATACCAGTCAAGGTGTGGTTTATTATCATCCAAGAGTCAAATATCTAGGAGAGTAATCATGTTAGAAGTAATTAATTGCTTCAAGATCATTTCCATAGGTATACCAAGACTAGTAGGATGTTATTTCCCATTGTAGGGATTGGTTTCCCTCTTGGTACAATAATACTTGAGGTGTTTTGATTTTTTATAGTGGGGGAATATTTATGTACTATTTATTTATGCTTTGAATTAGTAACATTATCCTCAACTACATTATTGTTTTTATTGAAGAGTTTTGGATTACCTAAAAAGCATTATATTAGATTTGGCTTTATTCATTTTGGGTATATAATTTGATTGTTCCCCTTTCAATAAGTGCCTTCTTTATATGGATACCCTTTTTATTATTTCATCAAATAATTTAAAACACTATAATTTCAATTCAACATTTATATTATCATTGAAAATATTGGCCAATTATTTTTCAAGGACCATACAATGGAATCAGTTGGCATGGATTCTCCATCATTGCAAGAATGACGCTAGACTCTCTCCATTAATTTTTTTAGTGTTATAAATATCAATTATATAAATGTCATGTTCAATATTAAAAGAGAAATTTCTCATATTTTTTTTTAATTACTCAAAGTTAGTGATAGACCCCTTAGGTAAATGCATGAACCATTAAAGAGCGGGTCCTATTAGACTTTTAGGAAAGAGTTGTAGTAGATAAACATCATTATATGCAACCTCATGGCATGATACATATAAATATGGAAGATGGTTATGTGGGTCCCCTCTCCCCTTATATTTATCAAATTTTGGTAATTCAAAGTGTGTCAATAAGGGTATCTGTAAATACTCATATCCAATATGGATGTGCAAAACTCTCTATATTTATATCTCATTCCTTGAGTATAAGGGTCAATATAATGAAGAGTTTAGTTCATCATCTGACACTCTTTGACAAATTAGGGATCCACTAAGGTATTGTAAATATGATTTTGGCTTGCTTTTAGTCTTAATGGGTCAACATTAGTGTTTTTAGTGATTGATTTAGGTGATGTTGGTCTTTGATTTCAAAATGGATTTGGGATGTGAGGGAATTGATTTGTTGGGTTAATTAGTCTAGGATATTCTCTATGCTGGATCTTATTCTATTAGCCTTAATGCTATTATTTTGATAGGTTTATTCTTATTCTTCTTCTTCTATATCTTATTCATGATCTACAAGCTCAAGGTCCCCCTATTATTGGTTAGTGACATTTGGGTGATGTGGAGCATTCAGTCTATATAATGGATGAATTAGAAGTTGTAGGATACTAGGGTTAACTGTAGGAGGTAATTTACCCCCCATTCTAATAAATTGGGCTAGGATTTGGTCATGATTTTTATATAAATATTAGACTAATTATTTTCTAACTTCATTGATATTAAAGAAGTCATTTGTGAGTATTTCATCTCCTATAGGAGTGTCCATATCGATTTGAGTTTATTCATTATCCCTACTCTATTCACCCAATGTATTAAGGACATCATCAATTATTTATAATGTGGGTGATAAGAAGAAGATTCAATGTTATTTTTTAGATGAGGCAGTAAGGGATGTGACTTTGAGCACTAAAATTGTCTTGAGTTTTACACTAGAGTGGTCAATATGTTTGGGATGGATGTGATAATATTTATATTTGGAGATTAAATACTAAGTAGATCAAGTATTTATAATTTGATAACCTTATGAAGGTTTAATCTATCAAGGGGACTAAATGATAAGATGACTAAATGTTGTTTCACATTAGTAAGATGAGGATTAGGTGGGTGCTAGTTATGAATAGGCAAGATGATATGATGATAGGGTGCTAGATAAAAATTGATAGAGTTATATACTTTGATATATTTAATCAAGGTGTGATGGATAAAGTGATGAATAGGATGATTTTAAGATTTTAGGAAGGGATGGGTGACCACTATAGCTTAGTTTCAAGACAAAACCTAATACTAAAAGTTGTGGATGATGGGATGAAAATGGAAATGATTTAATTTTAGACCTAATATGGAAAGGTGTCCTAAGATTTTTCCTAGGTGTTTTGTGAGAAAGGGATAAGGATAACTTGGTTCAGAAATAAAATGGGTCTAGCATGAGACTCACATAATCACACTAAATCACAATCCCTAATATTAGTAAACAAAAGGGTGTACAACCTAATGACTACACCATCTAATGGATTCATAGGAGAGGATGTAGGCTAATGACCTATTAAAGAATATCTAAAACCCTATCAACCCCATATACACCTATAAATCACTTGGGAGCTAATACTAACGCTGGCATCAAGTTGTTTTTTATGGCTAATAAGTCTTAAGGTATGTTTACACAAGGTTTCTATGGGTGTCCCTAATATATAAAAGGTACTTGGGGCCCAAATCCATGTAGGGTGGTGTCTAATACCTAGTTTATAGAATTAACTCTTCCCCTTCATGTAAGACCTATATGGGGTCAACCAATTAGCCTAACAATAATTATCCTTGATATTTATACTCCACCAAAACATAAAATGTGGTTGAATGTGTGGTGATGAAATCTACATCACCAATCCCTAATGACTAGGCAAGTGCATGGGGATGAATTACACATCATATTCCACCATATAAAATCAGAATTTGGGATAAAAATTAGGTAAACAAAAGCTTATTTAATCAACTATTTAACTATGTGAGATAAAAACACAAGCAATCAAAGAGATATATACAAAAAATCCAAAATCTAAAATTTAGACTAAACCCTAAACCTATAATAAAACAAGTTAGCTATTTGATTTAGGGCTTCCCACTTAAGTGTCCTACACAAAAAATATTAGTGTTTTTCTTACTCAGACAAAACTATGTTTGACACTTATAAAACCACACTTACATAGTCAAAATCAATTCTAGATAAGGAAATACCGCAACTAACAGTCAAAACTACAAATGAGAGATTGGTAGTTTTTTAGACAATCAACTAACTATGATCATATAGTTAGGTAAAATTTCTTGTGTTCAATGAAAAATCACTTTTGAAGATCAATATTGTAACTATCAAAATGCAATTTCACAACTCTTAATGAAAATAAAATATTGTATAACAGATTATAAAATCAAAATTTTTAGAATACTAAAACATTGTATTCTATATTAAAGTAGGTCTATACTAAATATTAATCAAGTAGATGTATTATATAATTTATCTAAATCATAACCACAATTTACTCCTCAAAATTTCTTGTGGAAATCAATATCGCTTACATTGAGAGATAATTTTGTTTCTAGGCAAATTAAATTGAAATAGGTATAAATTACTAAAAATGTTGAAATATCTACAAATTATGTATAGAAATTTAAAAATATTTATAAAATCCTACTTTTGAAATGAAAAATATAAATTATTAAAACTGAACATCAACTATTGTTTCTTGAACTATATTCAACATCACCTATCTAACTTCAAAACTGCCTATGAGAATCAATATCACTTTTATTGAGAAGTAGTTTTACACAACTTAAAATTTATAATATAGACAAGATGTGTAAAAATTAATATTTAGACTACTTATGAGAATAAAACTTATCTATCTATGAAAATCTAAATATTTATACAAGTAATATAAATTATTATCTAACTAATACAAAACTACTCTGTAACATTCAAAACCACAACTAATATTAAACACCGCTATTTTGTATAAGTGATATTAAAATATAGTCAAAAAGGCTATTTCAAGGGGGATGAGTCTATCTGAGTGGAGTCTCTCCTTCCCTATAAGTAGATAACAACTATACATAAATAATAAACTTGTCAGGGACTTAATCACAAGTTTTAGTAAGTGAACTTATGGCCAAATCAAAACCACTTCTTGTAGAAGCAAAACCATAGCTGAAAATCAATATCACTACTGAAGACAAGAAAATATGACTAGTATGGAAAACCTACTAATTTAGAGGCAATAAAAATTTTATCCCATCCTTACAATACCACTATAATAGCTCATAGTATAAAATCATACAAGAAATTAAAAATAGCTAATGTTAACCTTAATATAATATTTATTCAAAACCAACATTATACTATCAAAACCACAACTGAGTTTCAAAATTTCCTCTATCAAGAAGTGATTTTCTAAATGCTAAAAAATTACTAGAAAAGTCAATAGTTAATAATTAGTCTATGTAATTAGGAAAAACTACAACTAGGATCTATAATACCACCTGTGCAAAACTATAATTTACAATTCAATACTACACTTTTCTTAGGATGTGAAAATTTCAAAATTTTAGAGCTCAATCTTCTTCTAACCTATCATGTAAGCTAATTTAACACATCATACACACACAAGGGTTAGTTTAAATAAGGGATCTTACTATGGTCATTAATGTATGCCTGTAGATTTGAGATATGGATTTAATATACTAAAAATAGTAACTTAACCCAAAATATACAAAAAAACTTGAAAGGTAGAGAATATGAAAGAAATCATTTATTATAAATGGACTCTTACCATCACTTTTTTCCTCTTGTCTTCCCTCCAAGATCTTCCAACCAATTATCCAATGATTCTTGACTTACTTATTAGATTGCTTGATAATGGTGGATTCAAGATCTCAAATGAGCATGGATGGGTTAATGGCTTCTTGTATGTAAGGATAATGTGAATGCAATGGAAGTATGAAGGCTTGATAGAGTTGGTATATGCATGAAAGTCTTTTAAGTTTCTAATTAGTCTAAATAAGTTGTATTCTTGGTTATTTATAGGGTGATAGAGGAGAATTAAAATGAATTTTTAATTCATTATAATTATCTAGTTTAGGGAATTTTAGAAAGTTAGAGAAGGCTCTATATTTTAGAGGTTTCTATATTTGATTAGTATTTAATCAAGTCTAACCTATAAATTGGTAATATTTTATGATTTGATCACCTCAACCATACTAAAATGAACCAACTATTGTAGTGTATTGGCTCAATATAGTTCATAAAAGTCTAAATTAGTGGGTGAAGATAGTCACTAAAAGTTTTTGGAATATGAATTTTATTTGATTTTACAATATTAGGTGTAAATTACATATCATGTACAAATTAGATATGCATCATGCTAAAAACATGTATAAAAATTGTACCAATGTATATAATTATGCCACAAATGTGTATCTGAATCATATAACTATGTAATTTGGCCAATTTGAATGTGTAAGTATGGAGAATATGATTCTAAAACATACCCACACTATATATGGATAAAATTTAAAACTGATAGAAGTTCCAATGTGGAGAACATGTTTCCATAGCATTGCCCCACTACAATCTAAATTTGAGAACTGGTGTACGTGCCAATATGGAAGACATGTTTCCAAAACATGACCCCACCTTAATATGGGTATGTTGTATATTGAATAAGTGTGGATAATTTTTAAAAAAAAATTCCCCCACTATAATATTAATTTGTGAATTAATGTGTAAATCATGCCCCTATAACATGCCCCCATTGATATGTCACCCCTTTTGAGGTGAGTAAAAGTAACAACTACTGGTTATCTTATCTTAAAAGGATAATATAACCATGTAAACTATGAATGTATCATGTAGTAGATAGAGGTAATGTATATAGATAGATATATCATTGAAGCATAAATAATTTGATCACACTAAGTCCTAAGATGCATGATGAAGATCATGTCAATATCTAGATAGAAATATCATAAGCTCAACAACTAATTAAGCACAAACACAAGAGAACTCAAAATAAAATAAAGATACAAAGGTATTATGAGTATAAAAATAATGTAAATGTTCAAATTATGCACAATTGAATGTACATGACTTAGTCAAATGTCCACAAGGCAAAAAATGATATATTCAAATGTCAACATATAACAAACAATGACATATTCAAATGTTAAAAATTCAAATAAAGTCATGAGGGCCATAATAAGATATCATATTAAAATTCTCAAAAAATCAAGATAATATCAAGGAAATACATTCAAGGAAGTGCATACATGAAATCATAAGTAACCAACATAAACATAGGATACTAGTCCCTAGAAATATCTGTTAGCAAAAAAAATTAATTACATATCATATCAAGTACACTAAAAAATATATAAGCATGGATAAAGGCATGTGTAAGTGCATATATGGTCTCAATCATCATAATTCAAAGTTAGAATATAATGATATAACCTATATGTATCATGATCATAGAGGTGTATGTCCATAACATCTTGGTTATGTGAGTAAAGGGAAAGCCCAACATCCAAAGTACATAAATCATGTATCTATCTATCTATCTATCCATCTATGTATCACACTCAAAACATGTATGAAGCGCACGCAAACACACACACACACACACACACACACACACACACACACACACACACACACACACACACACACACACACACACACACACACACACACACACACACACACACACATGTAACATAACAACATGGAACCAAAAACATATATGCCAAGGAGCTAATATAACATGTAAATGATAAACATATTTTTGTATTTTTGAAGTTTTTTTAAATTTTTTTGGTATTTTTGGGATCTGTTAGACCTCACAACCTTAAGTTGTATTTTTGAATTATTTTTATCATGTTTGGATAATTTTTAATGTTAAATTGCATGTTACTCATCACATTTTACATGTGTATTATAATAAAAAATACTATCATTTGGAATATGGATTAATTTGCCTTCATGATAAAAATGAAATTCCTTGCTAATTTTGGACAATTTTTGATCCCATTTGTTATAACCAAAGATTCATAATTTAAATACATATGGAGATGTTTATGACATCACCCAAACTATTTTTGAATCACTTTAGGACCACAAATAATAGATAGTGTTATGTTATCCAAGGAGTCTTTCTAACCTCCTTTATTTTGTTAATCTTTTAGATCAAAGCCAATTTATTGTAAATGTCTTACATTACAAATAGTTTTTATTTGCATATGATCAATATGGTTATGCCAAAAATAATCACCACCCATGAATAATAATATTCTTAAATATTTTTGACATGGATACTTTTTGGGTTATTCACCTTGGGGTATTTGCATAGGATGCGGACCTTGGATTGGTCCATATTAAGTAAATCTTGTAAGGTTACCATATAAATATTAGGAACTTCGCATTTTTATTCATAACATTAATTTGGTAATTCATCTACATATTTTGTGTGAGGAATAATTTTTTTCACTTATAATGGGATGTGTTAAGATAATTTCGATGAGTATAGATGAATAAATCATATTTATGCACATCCACATATAAATGGGTAAATGATTCATATTGTTTCTATAATGCTCTTTCTTTCAATGGATAATTAATACCTCTATTAAAAATGAACTATAACTCCAAATTTTAAGGTATAATGCTAGCTCATATGATATAATCTTGAAGGTATTCATCATCACATTGTTTGAAATTTTGAAAATGTTCTAATGTAAGTTTTGGCACCTTAAGGATATTGAAATCTACAAATAATGCATCTTATAATTGTGAAAAAGTGGTTAAATAACATTTTGGTAGGCTATAGAATCAATTATGAGACTCATTGTAAATTCTCATATGGAATACTTTTAGTAATAGTTTGTCATCTTTTTCTTATTGACCAAAATAATGCACATAGTTAATCATATGGTTGAATGAGTCCTTATGACTCAAAATGAGAGATAAATTCGATAGTTTAAAATCTTATGGATAAGGATATTCAATTATACATTGTGAAATATGTTTATATTTTAATCAGGTATCATTTGCATTAGTATTATGTAAATCCATTTGCATTTTAAGTATACAAACATATTTTTGAATATCCCTAATAGTGTTCATCATATAAATAAGATACTCCATGGGAATGGTGGTGCTTGGCATAAGTTTTATCATTTATTTTAATACACCACCTCTCTTTAATATAGGCATATGAGTATCATCATCCTCATGAATAAAAAGTGCAAGTTCCAAATCACTAAACTTAGGATACTTTGGTATTGGTATTGGATCTCTGAATTGTGGTACTTTTAATATATCATGTGAAGAGCTTGGTTCATTCACTTTTTTTAGAGATGACATGATGTCTTATTTGAACTTTCACAATTTTAAATGAATAATAAGGTGGGGAATGAATCATAACCCTTGTTAAGGGGAATATTATTTATAAATGTGTGAATTATGGGAGTCATAATTAATTTATTTGAAGGAATATCTCCCTTATAATCTATTTTTAAATGTCATAATTTCATTATATATTTTTCATAACTTTTGAAAATCATATGAAGAAGAATTTTGTTCATATGTTCCCACTTTTATGGTATAATGTGCCTGAAGGGCATGATTAGATGAATTGCCTAGTTGGTGCCTCATGTATTTTTTTGAAAATCCTAAGCCTTGTCGATTTATATTATATGTAAGAGATATAGGGTGGTTTATACCTTGTTAATGTTTTCCAAACCATTGTACTTTATATCCATATTTTATTAAATATCAAAGGCCAAAATCATATTATAGTGATGTAGGGAGTAATGGTAAAATATCTTTATCTTCCTTAAGATGGATCAACTTATCTCTTGAAATGGTGGGTGCATGGACCTAATTAGAGGGATGGTAGCTACCACCATTCAAATATTTGATATTATATGCTTTAACATTTGTAAGATTACAAGAGTAATCAATTTTTAAACCTTATTTGGTAAAATCTTGTAAAGTTTCATAATCATAGTCATGAAATAATTCAATATTATCCATGATAAGAGAGATAAATAATGCAAGTATTATGACAATGTAGGTAAGAAACAACTTATATAGTATTCTTAAGCAAGAATTGTGTTCAAAGGTTGGGTCCAATAAATGTTTAACCATAAAATGTAGTTTAAGGGGAATATAGGGTTAAAGGGGATAATATAGGTTAATGCATAAGGATGGTAGACTATATCTAGAATGGGCCAACTGTTCGCAAAACTCAAATAAAACATATACTATATTTATTATACTAAGATGTTAAAGATAGAAAGTACAACTATGTTATAGATTGAAATAAAAATGAAATAAGATACTTATTTTTTTCTAATGCTAATACAAATTTGGATTTAAAATAGGTATACAGTGGACTAGATATAGATTCTATAATAGTCACTTGATTATATAAACTATGCCTCTATAGCCATGAACACTTGCATTAACCTAGGTTGGTTACATCGACATTATTATCTGACTTAGACATAAGTGTCTAATATGGAATACCTATTAAAATTAGATGTAACCACCTAGATTTTTGTAAGTTATATGTCACCTTTACTTTGGTGAATTCATATTTGGGTTATGGATTGATGTTATTTATCTAATATATAACCCATAGTTCTTCATCTTCATATTGGCTATGGTAAAATGGGTTAATGAGAACACAGTGTCGAGCTTCCCAAAAGACAATTATTTTAGTCAGCATCACCTACATAGCTAATACTATAAATAGGGCCTCATACTCATGTATTTATTCCATATGTGTTAGCTTGTGTGTGAATCATGAAATACATGATAAGAAACTACAACAATGACCTATCTTGTAACTTGAAAAATATGGTTCATGGAATGCTCCTTCAGTATTTCAAACTTATAGATGTGTTTTCCTTATGAATGATATAGAAATATTAGAAAATAGGGAAGATTTGCTCCCATGACTACTTGATAGAATGCTTTTGGTAAGTTACCTTGTGTCTTTTCAGGTCTTTTCTAGGTTAGGAATGGATGAAGGTTGATATTATATTTATACCAATCCCTTTGGATAATATCTCACATTAAATCACTTAGGCTAACCTTTAGGATATAATTCATTTTTAAATTGGATGAATGTAGGGAACTAGATACTTATGTTGGAATATGATATTTGTGTTGACATAGGTGTCTAACTGGAACACAAGTGTTTGGGTAGTTGGAAAATAGGCACAGTTTTAGAACTTATAAAGATGAATGGAATCAATTTTATAGCATTTTGGGCATGATAGAAGGTATGGGTCATAAAAATAACATTGGTATAACTAAGAGATAATAAATTAGGCACAAAGAGATAGTGTATGTGATCCTTTTGATAGAAGGAAAGGTCTATAAGTTGAAGTTACATCCATGATTTGCATTTGCTAAGTGTATTAGACTCAGATGTTATATAATTTATAAATAAGGTTTATAGTAAGACATAGTAGATATTAAGTGAGTCTCTAAGATGATTCCATGTGGAATAATCTTGGGGTTAGGACATTACTACAATGAATGACAAGTGGTAAAATTTTGGCTTGTCAAGATCTTGTTTCCCCATAATGAGATAAAATTTAAGACAATCTACACCCTCATCCAAGTTGTGAGTTAATGAAAACTTCCACATAGCAGGACCTTCACATGTAAAGTACATGTTATATTTATTGATTAACATTAAGTGGATAGGTTGAATGACTTTCTAAGGAAGACACATGGACATCCATGAATAGTATCAAAGGCTAAACTTGATGCCCATCTTATCTATCTAGGCCATTAAGATCTATAAATATTACTACGAGTCTAATCAAATCTGTGAAGTCATGAATTACCTTATCTTCTAGTGGAAAAATGGTCCATGTGACACAAATTCCTAACAAATTTAGATAGTGGCATTAACCAAAAAAAATTGTGTGTACATTAGGATTGAGTGAGAGTATAAAGAATAATGTTTTACCTTAATTAGGTAAGTTTATCACTATTGACCATTTTTTGCCCCTAGGTCAAAAATGGTAAACCCTTATAGTTCAAACATATTTTCAAAGGGTTATCTTAAAAAATTTAATGGTAATTAAATACTTGGTTATCATTATTTAAGGTTGTTTTGATAAAATTAAGGTAAATGCCATTTTTGACCTTATGTTGTCTAGTCACCTCCTGGCATAGTCAAGTAGGTTCAAGAGTGTCAAGAGGTCTAGGGGATCAATTTGAGTCACCTAAAATGTTTCAAATTCATTTTAATCTTATTATAGTTCATAGAAGTGCCAAAAAGGGTGGCAATATTCATTTCTAATGTTACACCCCTTTTTGCAATGCTTTATTAGCCATTTTGTAACATCTAATGAAGAATATTTCAAGATAATGATGGGTTTTCATAAGAGATAAGAGGTTAAAAACTCATATTACATCCATAAATGTGTCGAAAAACTTCAAGGGTTTTGGCATATAATCTCTATCAATTTTCAAGGAAAATTTATAGTTTCTATATCATAAAAAAGAGGTTTATAGGTGGTCCATATAGGTTTTCCAAATTAGAATCATGTTCAGGATCATGAATGGCTTCCTTCATGCCTCTTATGTTTAAATAATGCCTAGGAGGGAGTTTCAAACTCAAATAGTGAAAAAAATCCCACCTCATTCTTCTATCACCCTTCTTGATAGTCCCAGGAAGCATATCAATTTTCATTCAGTGAAGGAAGGAGAGAGAGTTCACAATCCAATGATATTATGGTGAATAATTAGTCTCTATCCAATTCCAATCCATTACAATAGTTCATTCTTTTATGCCTTGTGATTTATGAATTACTATTGAGAATCTAGGTTGCTTTTAACCCCTCCTAAAACTCTATCAAGTAATTTTGCTCTAAAAGTTGCAAGTGTGAACTTGAAAATGATACTAAAAAGTTTTGAAAGTATTGAGGGTGTATTTTTTAGATAATATTTATTATTTTTCATATATTCTAAAATATTAAACTCTCTCATGTAGGGTTCATGTGCCAAGGAATAATTTGTAGTCATAAAGGGTAGGTTTATCACTTTTAAAGATCAAGAGATAAGTTCTTTGTCCTTCCCAATAGTATATTATCTTAAATAAGTTTTCATAAACCCTTATAAATCCTTTTATTAATCATTTTAATCCATTCAACATTTTCAAGGTGAAAGAAACCATCAAATGTGAATAGTGTTAAGAGAGACTATCATGTTGCAAATCTAAGTTTGAAGATCTAAACATGTGATCCAGACTTAAAGTGATTTCACGATGATCATTATAATTATAAATCCTATAATTATATTCATTATTATAATTACTACTCTCATGAATAAATAATGTGAATATACCTATATGATCTTAGAATAGACTCTAAAAATGATCAATTGTGGTTAAAGGTAGGTACACAATTTATATTCAATGTCCTAAGTTATGAGTGAAGATATTGATGGTCATGGTGTCATTATAAGGTGATAAAATATCAAAATATACTTAAATATATCATTATACAACTATATTTATTTGAAATTAATACCTAACCTTAGACTCATAGTTAAGATTCACAATGCAGTCTACAGGATTACACCTTGAAATGGAGAAAAAACATCTTTGTGTAGAGAAAGTAAGCTTATAAAAAGTGATATGGAAGTATAAAGGTGTTATAAAGTTTATTAATACTACAATGGATAATCTCATTAAAATTTGGACTCCTTAAATGATAAAGATAGACCTCAATCAAGATCATTTAGATCAGACATGAGAAGGAGAAGATATAATGCATAACAATGAGTTTGGGGTTTAGAAGAATGAATTGGATGTAATAGTTGTGATCTAATTTGAACACCCAATTTAAATGGTTAATGATAAATAATTAAACCAAGACAATGTATACACATAAAAAACCTAAGAGTTCTCATACAGACAAGCCATAATTGAGATGAGAGAACATGTGTCAAGTGTGTTTGTTAGGTCCATATGGCATGGAAAGTGACTAAAAGTGTGTAGGTAGAGGTAAAACATCATGAAGAACCTCATAGATGGGAAAAGTGAATAAATCCAAGCCTAGAAACAAAAAATAACATATATAAACCTAAATTTCTCAAATGGTTAGTTGTAGACAAATAGGCCAAACCTTGAGAACATGAATATTTAAAACACAATGGAAGTCATATTAAAGCACGAGTAGAATATTTTCAAGGGTCACAAGTATATTAAGTGTAATAATATTTAGGCTCTTGTCAATAAACCTAATTACATGCACACACACACACACACACACAACACACACACACACACACACACACACACACACACACACACACACACACACACACACACACACACACACACACACACACACACACACACACACACACACACACACACACACACACACACACACACCTCTATAGACTTGGTAAGGAAAAGTAGAAGGAGGTCATAATTGTGGCATTTTAGTAAGTGTTAGAGGGTGATGGAGCTTTGAGAAATAATATTTAAGGTATATATTTCCATTTAGATAATTAGGATGACAAGACTTAATGAAAATATGCTCATCCAAGCTAACACATTCAAGAATTCATAAACTACCTCCTATAGGTCAGCATGAGAAGACAAAGTAATTAAGTGGAAGATGGTTTGGATAACAGACTCAGAGATCTACAGAGGAGGAAGGGTAAAGAGGATAATTGTAATAGGTCATGTGGGGTGGTAAATACCCTAGGATGTGTTTAGAACCAAAACCCAAACTCTTTCACACCTCCTCAAATAAGTACACTTCTCTTGAGTTTCCAAATTGGCCTAATAAGTCAAAATTTGTCTCCTTATGCTTAGATCTATATAAAGAGGTTACATGAGACTCAGAGCTCAACAAGGAAGGTGTAGGGGGATATATATATATGAGAATATAGGTAGTGGTTCCCAAGTTGAGGCTCCAACCTTTATGAATCATTTCTAAAAGCCTAAGCACTCATAAGCATAAACCTCATAGAAGAACTTGATGGAGGTTTTTAGATTATTAAAGGCTCAAGAATAATTATATTGGACTATAAAACACATGGATAACATTATTATCTTCAAGGAGACCCTCACTATGGAGTTTATAGGTATAATTACCTGTATGAATTCACTAAAAACTATAATCTTATAGGGTTTTAGGTAGAAAACAAGGTTCTAAGCATGATGAGCTAATGGAAATCACTGGGGAGGTTGATGTGAAGGTTCTTACACCTTCTTAGATTCAAACATTTACTTGATTTCTTTTTAAATAGCTTATGCATGTATGATTCCTAAATAAAATGTAGATATGCTTGGGAGAAAGTGATGTAGCCACCTAGGAAAGTTGGGGTAGTAGGGTTATACCAATTAAAAGCCATGGGTTATGCACTAAAATAGTTTCATGATTCTAAAATAGGTCTCTCAACCTATGATGCAGGTGTTCATGAAGTTCCTAGTTCCATTCTAATGACCAATATCAAATAGTTAGGCCTAATTTCTTGATAGGCCTATATGATCAATCAAGAAGAGTTCTCATGAGGAACAAGCCAAGAAAGTGAGGTGCCAAATGGATAATTTAGAGACTAAGAAAGGTGTTAATAAGAGAAAATGATGATTGGGATCAATTTGGTCAAATTTACACATGGCATTCCCTATTTTAATAAGTAATGGTATTCTCCAAGGAGTTGAATGAGGTGTCCATTTTCTATGTCCACTCTCTTGGGATAATGATGGGATGAAGTGATACATGTTAGGATAATTAATATGACTATTTCTAGTTCCTTTTTCTTGTTTTAACTATCTCATGATAAGTGACATGTGTCCTTAACTATCTCCAACATACCTTTTCTCTTCCCTCTCTCACTTTCTCTATAAATGTAGCCTCAATTGGCTTTGTATAAATCCTTTTATGGAGTATGGCAAAGCTCTATCCTAAAAAAACTTGCTTTTGCCTTTGAAAAATGAGTAGATATTGGTTATTTGCTTTATTATTTGCTTTCAAGTAGTGTATGCTTTTTGTGCTTGATGAGTGTTAGTGGTAGTAAGTAGACCCCCTATATTTATCCCATTTCCTTACCTAGTTGCATGTTGGTTTGTCATCTTGGTAGGCCATATGGAGTGTGTTCATGGACTTAAATTGGCTAAGTATGGAGATTGATTCACTAGTGTCTCTTAGTATACCTTTGTTGAGTTTACCATACCCCCATTTCTAGAAAATGAAGACCCTTGTTTAATTTTGAAAATTATGCTATAAATTGATATTCAAATCAATCAAAATACACTATTGAATCATGATTAATATATTTTACATTGAAATGTTAACATAAGATTTATTTTATTTCACCTAATGTTTTTAAAATTTGACTTGGATGTTTCCATCTTATAGGATCCATGGATTTCCATTGGAATAAACAAGTGTTCAAGGTTTTTATAATTCTATGTTAATTTGACCCGTAGTTGGTTAACTAGAATGGTCCCATTCAAAATATTATGCTAACCTTTGGTCCCTAATAGATAAATTTAATATAAGTTTAATCACATTTAAAAATGTTAGTCTAAGTTTTTTAGCCTATGTTTCTATTAAATAGATTCATATTCTTTCATTGGTTAATTTATTTCATTTTAGACCTCATTTAATTTAGCCTATAGTTTAATTAAATTTATTAATTCATTAAAACCTAAGTATAACTTTTATCCTAAGTGTTTATATATCTTTAACCCTTACTTTATTTCTTTCACTATTCATAGGTATGAAAACATGTAGGACTGATAAGGGTCAAAATCTTAGGAAGATAGATCTAAGATAAATGACAAGTGGATGATTCCCCAAAGTCAAAAAGTCAAGATATAGATCGATAGAGCATGTTTGATCTTGAAAAAACAAATCTAAGATGACCTCAAAGTCAAAAATTCAAAGATCTTAAGATCAAATGCAATAGTGACAAGTGTCACAATCATGGAAAACTAGATACAAATCAATGGTTTGTGTTCAATCAGATATACAAAGAATAAATCAATAGTCCATGTTTGATCATGAATTTAACAGATCAATGGTACACATTTAATCCCTCAAATCAAGGTAAATGAAATGCATTTAATCCTAAAAAAATCCATGATGAGCAATGAGTCAAGGATTCAAAGACCCCAAATTTCATGAAAATTTGCCACATGGTAAAAGGACATTAACTAGATGAAGACTCACTATAAAGTACATAAAAATCACATGATAATGTTAAGTAGCATGATCTCATAATCTTAGATCAAATATCAATGTCTATGGTGAATTTCAAGGCTAGAAGGCTCCCAAGGAGATCAATGATGTGTATTTGATTGAGATCTAGGATTGCATGAGATGATGACACATGTTCAAGTGATAATGGTCACATTTTAAAAATAAATGAGCTAAGTGATAAGGCAATGCCACATGGGCAAACACATCATATTTGAAGATCTTGTGGACCTGAGCATGTGAAAGGTATAAATGTGTGATCCAAATGTAATCAAAGTCACCAAAAGACATATTCTAAACTTGATTTCCATCATTAAAACTCTATGTAAACCTCCAAAAATCCTTAAAAAAATAGAAAGCCCTAAATTATCTTTAGATTCATTATGTTGAGTTGAGAGTGTTAGATTATCATTTGTAAAATGATAATTCAATTATAATTATAGCAATGGAAACATATGGATCTATCTTGAAGAAGGTGGTGGAACTTTGCCTATCATCAGATTCAAAAGGCTGAGTGTTTAAGGACATGGAGTTTGTAGCTACTTTATTAAACACATGGGATAATAATTTCTCCAAGTTGTTCTGGACAATTGAGAATTAGGGATTTATAACCAAAGAAGAAGAGAATATCCTCTTGATAAAGAGATTATATGATGATATTATGGAAATCCAAATGATGGGACTAAATTATGTTATTGCTAAACTATAGGTACTTGATTGTACCAATGTTCTTGGTCCAATTTTCAAAGAGACTAGAATTTGTAAGGATATGTTAATTCATGAGCATAGATTAAGTAAAATTGCATATATCTCTTGTATTACCTTTGAGTCATATTAAAATTTTCATAAACCCCATATAAACCTAACCTCCATAGTTCATGGGCTAAGAAGCACAACATGATGGACATTTTGGGAAAATGGTTAAAAGTAGAAAATGAAGTCATTATAGATCCTGCAAAGAACATCCCTGTAAGACATTTTAGACATGGAGTTATGATGATCATGACAATGCTAAACAAGTTGTATGGATGTGAAAATACTACTTATGTTGAACTAATATGGGTACCTATGGTATACTTCATCATTAAATAAGTATTAGGTCCTCCATTAGGTGAAATTATCAGTATTTACCTAAGTAGACAAATATATGGAATTAAGAATAAGAAAAGCACTATATTATATATGATGTCTTATCTATTATATGCCCTATGTGAAACCACCAATATACCCAATCAAAGAGAATGGTCACCCAATGGCACCCAAACTATATCCCATTACTATTTCAAATTGCACATCTATAATTATAGAAACCACATTCAGTTTATTTACGACTATGTTTACCTTGCATTGAGTGAAGCCATTAATGGTATTCTTATGATGAGAACAAGCCCTTTAATAAATAAATCAATTGATGCAATGGGATACATATGGTTGTATCTTGATTACACTATTATAAAAATTGAAGGAACTCAAATGACCCCTCTAAAATTACTAATCCATGTACCTAAAAAATTATAAAACAAGAGGTAGCATATCAATTATTCAATGGGATTTATGGAATTTTTAATATCAAAAGAAAGGGACTCCTACATGATTTTCCCATGATAATTATTAAAACTATTTTCAGGAAGTGGGATCATATTGAGGTTGTTTCAAAGAATAGGTTGTCTTTCAACCTATAGATTGATTATCATAGGCAATGGGATCCATATGGAAAGTTAAAGCAACATATGAGGATCAAGGATATTTTGACTATAACATATGAACATGAATCAAGTTCATTTGAATTTATATACACTAAAGCATCCTCAAGCTATTAATTTTCTAGGAGATTAAAGGGACACAACATAAAACCTAAGTCTAGATTTACTAGAGACTAGAAAATAGAAGATAGATGGTAGCTAGGCCATAGAAAATATCATTTAATAGATGTTGCTTCTTCTAGGCTTCTACCAATAGATACACAAGAAAAACACATGGTTGAATAAAAAAATCTAGGAGAAATTAATTCTAGCTCCTCAGCTCCTAAACATATATAATAGCAAAGCAAGATTCACCTCAATAGGAGGTTCATATGATAGCTCTAGATCCTCATGAGTTTATTCAAAATCCATTGAGTATGCTATCTATGACATATGAGATAGATTCAGAGGTATAAGAGGCAAAGGTTTAGGAAACCAAATAGGAAAAGGGAAAGGAGAAAGCATTGGACTTAATAGTCATAGATCCTCCCAAGAGGAAAGCTTAGACTACCATTGTATCAAAAGCTAAGAAATCTAAAGTGATCATTACACCACCTTTGGAGAATGTTAATATGTTCAGTGAAGATAACATCATATATGGACCACCTATTTTTGAATATTTCATTTATGAACTATGGTTAGAAAATATACCCACTTATCATCCATGGGCTATGGTGAAGACTATAGGCATACCTATAGAACAAGAGTTGAAGCCATGGATCATTGCCTTGCAAGAAGAAGAAGAAGAAAATATATTGGGTAATCTAATTCAATCAGTAGTCCAATCACAAGTAGAGGTCCTAGTATCACATGTGGCCCAATCTTCAGTTGGAGTAAGATTTGATTCAGATACTATAGGTTTGATTAGCTTAATAGAGAATATAAAGGATATAAGTAAATAGTCAAAAGACATGGAAGATATTTCTAATGACTTCAAATAGTTATAAAATAGAATGGTCTACATACTAAGAGGTTTGATCAAGTATCCAACCATCCTTAGTCTTACTAACATGATAATTGATGAGGAGTTCAAACATAGGGCTAATCAATTCATCTAAAAGGTAAAGAATAAAATCTAGGCCACTAAAAGGAAATATAACCAATGTATCTCAGATATGGTTTTGTAGATTGACAATATTAAAATCATTAAAGAAGCCTTGGACATAGCTGATAGTTGGTAGGAAAAAAAGAGGAATTGTTCATGGAGCTAGTTATCAAACTCAAGTTGATTGATACACAACATGAAAAGGCCATGAAGATTTTAGAACAAAGATAAAAGGATACAATAGAAGGGGTGTATCAAAGTCAACTGAGTTGAATAGAATATTCTTTTATACTAAAAACTATGTAAATCATTAGAAATAATATTCTATTTTGTAAAAGCATGTGTAATTTGTAATGCACATGGATTATAGGTTAGTTCATTTGGCAATTGTCATTAATTTTAGACTATTGTATAAGGACAATTGTCCTTAACACATATCTAGTTTTCATTTCAAATGACTGATCAACATAACTCATAGGTTTCTTATAAAAGGGGTATTGTCATTTGTAAAAGAGGAGGAAGTTTTAGAGCAAAAACTTTTGTGTAAAATTTGGATCAAGTAATGTAAGCAAGGGAATTCTACAAAAAATATCTCAATTTTTTTTATGTTTTTATTACCATGGTTATTTCCTCAAGTATCTAGTTTGATGTTTAGATTTAAATTGCTTCTATGAATTCTAGATGTGCATATGTAAATGAAAAGTTGTTAATTTGAGCTTATGTTATGTTGACTGAAATATTTTATATTCATTTCATTTTCCTTGATTTTCTTGAAGATGTGCTAATGAAATTTTCTTGTGGATTTAAATTTGTAAAGTGAATTTGATTTATTATTTGCATTGTTTCAAATATCCTTAGATATTTTCTTGGTATATGATAGGATCTATAATTTTGGCATTTTCATGTCATATGTTGGTTTGATTTCATGTCTTTAATGAAATTTAAGCTTTTTCAAAAATGTTTGGAGTGAATATTAGTAACATCCTTCTTTCATCCCTACCCTTCGTATTTTCTCTTTCTTTTGATCAAATCATCGTAGTTTAGCCTTTTATTATAAATATTCATGTTATATTAGGGTTTAGAATATAGGTTTTGATCATTATTCATTAGAAATAATTCAGATAATTTTCATCTTTCATAAAATATTAAAGACCATGGTTGCTCCCAACAACCACTTACATTTTATTTTGAGGAAGTAACCATGATAATAACAAAAAAAAATCAAAAAAATTAAATAATAATCTAAAAATTATTATTTAATATCCTAGAAAGTTAACACCTCAAAACTTCATCAAATCTCTACCAAACCTTATGCCAATATCTAGAAAAATTATTAATAAATTCTTAAATATTAAATTGATCAATTTAACCCCAAAAAAGATCTCAAAACACCACTGAGAGCCTCCAAACTAAGTCGTCCCACTTGCAAAATCAATACAAATAATAATTTGACTTATTATACTCTATTTTGTATAATAAGTCAAATTATTATTTGTATTGATTTTGCAAGTGGGACGACTTAGTTTGGAGGCTCTCAGGGGTGTTCTGAGATCCTTTTTGGGGTTTAATTGATCAATTTTATATTTAATAATTTATTAATAATTTTTCTAAATATTGGCATAGGGTTTGGTAAAGATTTGATGAAGTTTTGAGGTGTTAACTGGCTAGGATATTAAATAATAATTTTTAGATTATTATTCAATTTATTTATTTTTTTGTTATTATCATGGTTACTTCCTCAAGTATCTGGTTTAATGTTTAGATTTGAATTGCTTCTATGAATTCTAGATGTGCATATGTAAATGAAAAGTTGTTAATTTGAGCTTATGCTATGTTGACTGAAATATTTTATATTATTTTGTATAATAAGTCAAATTATTATTTGTATTGATTTTGCAAGTGGGATGACTTAGTTTTGAGGCTCTCAGGGGTGTTTTGAAATCCTTTTTGGGGTTTAATTGATCAATTTTATATTTAATAATTTATTAATAATTTTTCTAAATATTGGCATAGGGTTTGGTAAAGATTTGATGAAGTTTTGAGGCATTAACTTCCTAGGATATTAAATAATAATTTTTAGATTATTATTCTTTTTTTTTTGTTATTATCATGGTTACTTCCTCAAGTATCTGGTTTGATGTTTAGATTTGAATTGCTTCTATGAATTCTAGATGTGCATATGTAAATGAAAAGTTGTTAAAATGAGCTTATGCTATGTTGACTGAAATATTTTATATTATTTTGTATAATAAGTCAAATTATTATTTGTATTGATTTTGTAAGTGGGATGACTTAGTTTGGAGGCTCTCAAGGGTGTTTTGAGATCCTTTTTGGGGTTTAATTGATCAATTTAATATTTAAGAATTTATTAATAATTTTTCTAAATATTGGCATAGGGTTTGGTAAAGATTTGATGAAGTTTTGAGGCGTTAACTTGCTAGGATATTAAATAATAATTTTTAGATTATTATTCATTTTTTTTTTGTTATTATCATGGTTACTTCCTCAAATATCTGGTTTGATGTTTAGATTTGAATTGCTTCTATGGATTCTAGATGTGCATATGTAAATTAAAAGTTGTTAATTTGAGCTTATGCTATGTTGACTGAAATATTTTATATTCATTTCATTTTCCTTGATTTTCTTGAAGATGTGCTAATGCAATTTTCTTGTGGAATTAAATTTGTAAAGTGAATTTGATTTATTATTTGCATTGTTTCAAATATCCTTAGATATTTTCTTGGTATATGATAGGATCTATAATTTTGGCATTTTCATGTCATATGTTGGTTTGATTTCATGTCTTTAAAGAAATTTAAGCTTTTTCAAAAATGTTTGGAGTGAATATTAGTAACATCCTTCTTTCATCCCTACCCTTCGTATTTTCTCTTCCTTTTGATCAAATCATCATAGTTTAGCCTTTTATTATAAATATTCATGTTATATTAGGGTTTAGAATTTAGGTTTTGATCATTATTCATTAGAAATAATTCATATAATTTTCATCTTTCATAAAATATTAAAGACCATGGTTTCTCCCAACAACCACTTACATTTTATTTTATGAAATAGTTGTATAACTTGGTTGCTACTCCACCACAGATATCAAGTATATCAAAACCAACAACTCATGCAATAGATTATTTGAATATAGAAATAAGAAGTGTTTTAAAAACTATATAAACCCTATGATACACTTTCATGCATCAATAGGTCAGGAAATTATCACTAGAAGGAAGGCCATAAGCTAAAGCTTTGTGAATTTAAAGTATCTTAGGTAGTTATAGTGAATTTTATTCAAAGATCAATTGATCCTTTGTAGATTTGTGTTTTTCTTAGCTCAATTTTGTAAAGATAATTAATATGCATGGTTTTAAACTAGTCTTTAGGTTTATTTAGATAAAGGTAGCTATTATTTGAAGATTTATGAGAAATTATTGCATAGGTAGCTTAAGCTTTGTAAATATGATGTGTTTCAGGTTAGTGGTAGCAATTTTGCTCAAAGACTGGTTAATTATTTGCAAATTTAGGTTTATTTGACTTAGAAGTGTAAAGATCACTCATATTGACAAGTTTGGAGGTTTTAAGCTATTATAGTTAAATATAATTGTTCTTTGAAATAATTGTATGAATTTATGCAAAAATTGCTTAATGTTCAAATCTAATCATTGTTATTTGCCAAGATAAGGTTTATATATTATCTTTTGAGTAAGATTCATAGTTTACAAGCTAGAACTACCAAGAGTAAGGACTAGGTCAAGGTCTAAGATAAGGCTACCTATTCTTTCTTTGGAGATTCATAGGAAAGAAATAACAAACAAAGGTAAGAGTAAGGTTTATAAATCTTAACCTACTGCACATGTTTGTATTAATCCTATTTTCAATCTTTATCAAGGTATGTCTTGGTTTGTTTGATCTTCTATCAATGTGCTTGGTCAGGTACATGACTTACCTAGAAAATCTAAAAAATATTTACCTTATTTTAGTTATACAAGTGTTATTACTACTAAATAACATATCAAGTCCTTTAAGGTTGCCTTGGTATTGTTAAATTTTATTCATGAATAAGTTTCTCATAGATTATTTCCTTTTAATTTTAGAGATGTAGCATATGATTGGTTTCTTAACCTTCCTAAAAATTACATTACTATCTAGAATTATTTCAATAGTTATTTCATTAATCAATTTGGAAAGGTTATAAGTCCTTGTGTTCTTTATCAACAATTCACTATAGTAAAGAGAGATTCAAATAAAACCATTAGAGTATTCAATGACAGATTCTAAAAGATGTTTAGTATAACTATATCTCCTTATAATCTTGATGAATATTTAGCTTTAGAGATTTATAAGGATGCTTTAGGTCCAATGACTTCCATATTTTTTAAAAAGATCTATTAGATCATAAATACATTAGCCTTGGCCTATGCTAAAGATGTGAAAATTAGTGATCAAATACAACCCCAATATCAATTAACATATGCTACCCCAATATCAATCCTAATTTTCCTAAATTGAATATCATCCCAAATGCTAATCAAAACATGCCTTCTTTGAATCAAACTCTAGTTTTAAACCAGTTGCATTTGAGTCATGCTCATCCTGGTCAAAACCTAATATTCCTAAATAAAACTACAAGTGGATGTCATATATAATATCAAAGATATATGGTGTCAATAGCTACTATTATTACTCAAGTCCACCATTTATAGGCACCTAATAATGAAAATGACTCCATATTGAAAATGGTTCAAAAACTAAGCACTGATTTTCTTTAATTGTAAAGACAAGTAAGTAACATTGGAGAAAACTCCAATATAAATTATTCCTACCAAATATTCAATAGACCTAAAAATAGGTTTCATAACAACAACAAAAACAACAACAACAACAACAATAATAATAATAATAATAATAATAATAATAATTCATCTGTAAATAAGATCATTCCTAAAATGAACATTTGTGATGTAGCTTTAGCTAATTATTGTAGAGTTCATAATACTTTAAGGCATGGTGAATTAGGTTGTATATAATTTTTTAATACTTTTGAATATTTTCAAGATTAATTATATACATTTTAAGTTCTACCTAATAAAGATAATGTTTTAGGTACATCTGGTTCTTCAAAGTCATCTAAATATTATGACATAATTCTTATGGTGGAGATATTTGATTTTTCATTCCATGATGAGAATGAACATGAAGATACTCCATAGGAGATTCATTTTTTTCAAAAATATCTAGAAAATATTTATCCATTGAGGAATAGAGAACAAAAATAACCATTAACAAGTTCTACTCTACCAAATAGCTTTGATACTTCTCCTGATCCTAAAGCTGATAATAATCCAAAACCTCCAAAGGGAAGTAACACTAGAAATAATGTTGATGCATCTAATTATTATACTAGGAGTGTATATAATATAGTAGAGGATATGAATAAGATTAAAGGTAATATCACTTTACATGAATTGACTCAAATAACTAAACAAAGAGATTTTTTGCTAAAATCCTTGAGCAAAAAACCTAGTAAATCATAAAAGGCTGTAAATGCTAATGTAGTGATGTATAAGAACAAAGTAGAGGTTCCACCTTTCTTACTAAAAATTAGATTTTATGGTAAAAACTTGAATAATTGTCTATTATATTTAGGTGCCTCTAAAAATATCATGCCAAAACTCTTTTTAACTCTGATATAGTAGTTACCCAATTAGACAAATCTAGAGTTAAATTAATTAGTAAACTATTGAATGTTCATATGTATCTTAATTTAGAGCTAGGGACACAAAAATTCATAGATATTAATGTTTTGGACATTATAGATTCTTATGGGATGTTTCTCATCAAATATTGGACCAAATCATTAAATGGATACATGTCAACTGACTGCTCTCACATGTGGCTACCATGGAGGGGAGTTCCTAATCAAATTTAAATTGAAAGGGAACCAAAGATGAAGATTTAGAATGAAGCTAATGAAAATTTCAACATGGTTAATTCTGATTTGAGAGGTTACACTCTTGACACTCTTCAGGTATGTAACTATAAATACTCTCATACATTGCTTAGACTTTGTAAATTATGTGTTGATGGTGTTAGATGCAAATCTAGTTCTAGAGTAGGAGTAGTCTTAATCAATCCCATTGGGAAAGAATATGTTGCTTCTTAAAAACTTTAGTTTCCTTACACTAATAATTTGGTAGAATATGAAGCATTAATCTTAGGATTACAATTTTCTATCAAAAACAAGGTTAAAGAACTATTAGTATATGGTGTTTTCTGAACTAGTAGTCAATTAGGTTAAAAACAATTAACAATGTGGATTATCTTATCTAAAGAAATACAAGTTTAGAGTGTGGGACTTGATTGAGTATTTTGATGCTTTCAACATTGTTTCAGTTCCTAGATAAGAGAACCAATATGCTGATGAACTAGCTTTAGTTGTAGCTAACCTTATGACAAACCAAGATTCCCAAAGACTTAACATTTAATTAGTCTCATGTCCCTCAGTTCTTAACAATGTTAACCATATGCAATTATGTAGTGATGATCAACAAATTATTAAATTCATGAACAACTCAAGATTATTTGAGTCTCATATTATTGATGAGGTCAATGAGAATTATCTTGATGAAGATAGAGTTGATGACAAGATGATACAATTGAATGACAACAAAGTTCCCAAAGGCCTGATTGCCTTAGAAAGCTTATTTGATCAAGACAAGTTAGTTGAAATTGTTAAAGTTCCCAAGTTGACTGGGAAAGATTATAATGTAGTTGACATAGGAACTCAGAGTTAACCTTAGCTAGTAAACATTAGTATAGCATGCACAAATGAAGAATCTAGAAAATCTAGAGACTTGCTAACCACGTACAAATATGTTATTTCATGGTCCTATGAAAACTTGAAGATCTTTGGTCTTAGATTTATTACCCATACCATTCCATTAAAATAAGATTCTAAACCTTTTAGAGAAAAGTAAAGACCTGCTAATCTTATTTTAGATCCATTGATTTATAAAGAGGTCAAGAAACTATTAGATGAAAAAATAATTTTTCCAATTAGGCATTATACTTAGAAAGCTAATTTAGTACCAATTAGAAATAAAAATGGAGAGATTAGATTACTCATAGACTTTAGAAATTTGAATAGATCCTCTAAAAAAGATAATTATCCTTTACCATCTCTTAACCAAGTGATTAAAATTATTAATGGTTCTACCATGATGTCTTTCTTAGATGGTTTTCAAGATATAATAAAGTACTTGTTAACAAGGAGGATAAAATAAATATTGCATTCACAATAAAGTGGGGCACTTTTACTTACAAAAATATGCCTTTTGGACTCATCAATGCAATATCTACCTTTTAGAGGGTTATGGAGCATGATTTTCAAGGTCTCATAGGTAAATATATTATTATATATATGGATGATCTAACTATGTTTTTGAAGAATAGGGGAGATCATATAATGTATTTACAACAAGTATTTGAACATTGTAAAAGATATGGAATTTCCCATAATCCTAAGAAAATATTTTTTTATATAACTAAAGGGAAATTATTAGGACACATAATAAATAAATATGGGATATATATATATATATATATATATATATATATATATATATATATATATATTTAATGCCATATCTAAGATAGAACCCCCAAATAGTGGAAAATAATTAAATTCTTTCTTTGGGAAAATTAATTTTGTAACAAAATTCATTTATGGTTTTGTAAAAATTGTGAATCCACTAAATGACATGCTAAAGAAGGACTCGAAGGTCACATATAATTAATAAATGAAGAAATACTTCAAGGATATTAAATAATCAATAAAATAGGCACCTGTGTTGATAAATCCTAATTTTATGAAAGATTTTTATCTCTATTCTTTTGCTTCTAAACATACTATAGAAGTTGTTCTGACTCAAAAAATAGATAAATGTCATCATCTAATTGTATTTATGATCACACACTTTAATAATGCTGAGTTAAGCTATTTTCTAATTGATAAACAAGCATTTGCTTTAGTTAAAGAAGTTAAAAATTTTAAACACTATATTATTAGGAATAAGGTGCATGCAATATTTATAGACCCTACCACTAAACTTATGCTTAGTTAATATGAATTGGGAGAGAGAAGAGGTAAGTTGATGTATATACTCCAAGAGTATGATCTTGAAATGAAAATTTTCAAATTATTGAGATGTCAGGGATTGATTTAATTAATTTCTAACACTAATCCTAGTTTGAATATCATGTAGGTTGATCAACAACAACTCCAACCAAATGATTGGTATGATTCAATCATTTATTATATGATCAATGGTTTTTGTCCTATAGGTATGAGATGAGAACAAATAAGAGCTTTAAGTCTCAAGGCAGCTCATTTCTTGATCAAGGATGGTAAATCCTAAACTTCTTTGGCTTTTCCAAGAAGTCCTATAGTTGTCTCATATCCCCCTTCCAAAGGTAAGCTAGCATAATCCTAGGAAACTAAGATCCTTTCTCATGAAAAGAAGTTTCTTTCTATAGCATAATTCTATACATAGTTGATTCATTTTCAATATTCAGTAGATCTTCTACTTTTAGTGGAGCTTCTACTTTTGGTGGACCCTCTACTTTGGTGGTTTTTCCTCTAACATTGGAAATAAATTGTGTATATAATGTACTTAGGGACTTGGAGTTGGACCCTTTAATGTTGGGCTTACTTTAT
Organism: Torreya grandis; assembly: GCA_037957365.1. Taxonomy (NCBI): domain Eukaryota; kingdom Viridiplantae; phylum Streptophyta; class Pinopsida; order Cupressales; family Taxaceae; genus Torreya; species Torreya grandis. The sequence continues at coordinate 357,338 of JARHVA010005668.1, forward strand.
TAATTATTTTTTCTAACTTTTGGGCCCCACTTTGTGATGCATTATCCTCAGAGAAATATGGTGCCATTTTTTGATGGGTTATGCTTTGCCTTGGTAATCTAATCTTTGCCCTCACATTGAATGCATTCTCCTTTTATAAATGGCTTCCCATATTTAATTCCCTTAGAGATATGTATTTAATTATTTTTAGGGTAGGTGGGTTAATTTTTTAATAGGTTGGTGGGCCTCATTAATTTAATTTTTAGGTGCCTTATCACCTACTATGCCCCACTTGGAAATACATCACATCCTCCCTTTCCTTTCTATAAATATCCTCTCTTAGGCCACTACTTCCTCATTATTTTTTGTAGGGTTTATAGACAAGATTAATTCTGATAGAAGAGTGGTGAGATTACATGAAAATATTTTTGGAAGGCCATTTTATGTAATATTATAGAGAAATGATGATAGTTTTTAGTATTGTAAATATGGAATAAATGAATTATATTTCTCCTTCTCATTATTTTTCATTAGTTATATTTTTTTATCTCTTCTCTTTATGAACTAGGAATTTGACTCAAGAGAGGATGGTTAGTATTGTGTTAGTCTCAAAATGAAATCAAAATGAAATAAAAACATTAGCATAACATCTCTAGGCCTAGTTACTAGGGGTTCTTAGTTAACAAAACAAAAATGAAAAACACAACTAAAATGTGAAAGAAACCTTCTTTCAACTTCCTTGGATGCTCCAAAACACTTATTGTAGTGGCTTTCTCGGTTCATGTTCCTGAAGTCTACATCAATGAAGTGTGGCTACCTACATCCCTCTTTGGTACATTGTTTGGATTTGACTTGGATTGGCTTGGTTCAACATTTGGGCATTATAAAACTAAGATGCAATGATTTTGAATGCATTTTGGCATTATAAGTTTGTCATAAAATAGCTTTTGGACTCATTTGTGCATGATAACTTTGGATACAAGAGTTTAAAATTCAATAGTGAAGGCCTCCTATTTATATACTTTACAAAATAGTCAGAATCAACCTAAACAATCCATCTCAAGATGAAGATGTGTGCTTAAGGATTAATTAAATTATGTAATTAAATTTCATAAATATATTCATCAATATTTGGGATATAAAGGCATTAACTAGACATGGAGGGGTCTTAATGAGGCATGGGAGGAATTAATTTAGATATTTATGGCATTTATAGCTTGTGGATGCCACCTCATAGGATAATGCAGTTAATGACAATCAATTTATAAAAAATATTTATTCAATAAGTTCCATGGAAAATTAACTTAAGAGCTTGATTTGGTTTAATTATCCTTAAATATGATTAGTCAACTTTGATGCAAAACCTTGGTAATTTGTGCATAAATTAATCAAATTGGTCAAAATGTCATATTATTAGCTCAAAATTTGACTAGATTGGAATTAGAAGTCAATGTTAGATGCACTAGATCTGTTATCCCATTTAAGATGTTGCTAACACAAATTAATAAAGGTACATGTCTTGTGCAAGAAATTTGATAGAAAAGAGCAACCTAGAGCACCTAGGTGCAAAAATGTTGTTTTGACTCAAAATGATTTGATCAAAGTTAGTTATCCCATAAAATACATTACCCCATTTAATGATACCCTCTCCAAAATTGGAACTTGAATATGTCAGTTTCAAATATTTTAATGTGTTTTAGTGTTTTTAGGCCAAATTGTGCACTTTAGTAAGAATTAGCCAAAAGCTTGATTAGAGGTTAATGGGGGAAAGTTTTAGGTGTCTATAGTTTTCCCCTATTTGGGAAGAAGTTGCAAACCATAGGCATAAAAATGATGGTTGAAGAAAAAGCTTCAAATGGTGTTTGAGAAGCCTAAGATGATGTCCCCTTGAGGGAGTGGCCATAAATTTTTTTGATGGATGGTCCCTCAGAAAGAAGCAAGAAGAAAGGTAGAATTAACACATGGTTGAGATTAATCCAAACAAGAAAATGCTTGCATGCATTAATTTAAAAAGGATACTAATTTTCCCAAATGCAATTATAATCTAGAATAAAAGTCAAAAATAGTGATTTACCCATAGGTATTTATAATCATTAAGATGACCTAGATTGGATAAAGATGATGGTGCCCTAATTATGGTTGATTAGCAAGCATAACTCAAGGATATAACCTAGAATAGAGATTAAAGATGAGTGGGTGCAAATGTAGATACAATGGTCTAATGACTGAAGAAACCACAAACAACTAGGGATATGAGGATGCATAAAGTGATGAAAGAGATGGATAGAAGAATAAGATTGATCATTGAAAATTATTTAGTTATACCTAAAAATGAGGATATATTCATCCTTATTATAAATGATACAAATAGAATAGCCAATGGGTTAATTTGATCAAGGGTGGGATGGGAGAATTTTTCCAAGGTGCCAAGGAGAAACTTTTATAACTCCATTGATTTTAAACCTTCTTGAAGCTAATTTTCATTGTGACATATGATGGTAGGAATCATGATAGAACACCATGAATAATTAACCAAAATATGCATAAGGACTAACTCTCAATCTAATAAATGTTAGAAAATAATGCACCAATAATAAAAACCATGATGATAATGTGGATCTATGAATATGGATGGACTCAAGAATAACATGTGCAAGGAATCACCTAATAAATGCGTATTGACTGAGTTGAGGCAATAGTGCTAAAACTAAACAAATAATCAAGTGAACAAATAAAAAATAAATATAAGAACAAATAAAAAAATGAATAACTTGAAATGAACAAACAAACAGAAATCCTAAAAACAAAAGCAAAAGAAAGAATCCTAACAATGTCTTTGCCCCAGTAGGGCAGATCGAGGAGAATTGACTAGGCTTAGATAAGATAATTGATTTTGGATTTTTGAAATGTTATGAATGTTTTTGTAAATTTGAGGTATCTCAACTCGTTAGATCATGACAAAATACCTACTGACAAAATGGTGAGAGTGTTTTGGTTAGGTTACTCATAAAACGGTAATAACACATGAAAAGGGGGACTAAGTTGACCTCAACATGAATTTATCATGACCTACATAGTCTTAAAATGACCTCAAGTCATATTAATTCCATCCACATAAAAGGTGAGGAAAAACTAACTAGGTCCTAACAAGTTCTCATATCTAGCAAATGGCTAGGCAAATGAAAACAACGATGCCAAGGTGATGCAATAATGCATGATAAATAAATGTTTACCCTAGTTTTCCCATAAGTGGTTATAACTAGGATACAATGGTTCAAATCAATGATACTAATTTTCACATAGGTGGTTATAATTAGCAACAAGACTGGTGAGACGCTAATTTGCCCATAGGTAGTTATAATCAGGCTCACATAAAAAACTTGATAGGATGGAAAAATGAAAGATATCTTGCCAAATAAAATATCACACTACTTTCATAGACTATTATTGTAAATAGAGATTTGATTTATTATTTAAAATTGATCATAATCCTCTCACAAAAGGTGTGACAAGAAACAAAGTAACCAAGATCAAAATAGGATTGAATAGTATGACTAAAAATAGGCTTTGGTCTAGATAGGAATGGTATGGTAGGATGGTATGGTTTTGCTTAGGATAATGATGGTTTTTGATAGATTGGATAAAATTGTGAGAGGGTTTCCCCCAAGTGGTAAGTTTATTAGTTGGGATATGTGATAGTGGAAAAAATATATATAACAATGGAAATAGAATGGCAATGAAATGGTATGGTACATGTTTTTGGCCTAGGTATGATAAATTGCATAAGATTATGCTATTATTTTTATTGGGGAGATGCACATCCTAATCAATAAATGATACAAATAGAATACTTGATCATGTTAATTTCTAGCCCACACTTCATCTAAATAGTTTCTCTATTAATAATTAGCTACATATTTAATTGTTAAAAATGTCATTATGAACTCCATTGGTCATTGATTTTGATTCCTTCAAAAGTTGAGACAAGGTATCCTTTTAGCCTTTACAAAGGAAAGTATGGCCAAATATGGTAAATAAGGACAAATAATAGATGGTAGGTTTGATGTGACAATGGAATGGTGGATGATAATGGAATCTGTAATAGTGGAGAAAAAAATGAAGATCAGGAATTTTAGTCACACGTAATGTTGTTGATGCCTAATTTGACATAATTTTAGTTATGGTAGGGATGGAGACTTATAAATATTCTCTTGATAAAGCCACTAAAGTTTTCTATTGTTTAGTCCTAAGATTAGCTACCATCTGATTAGGTTGTAAAGTGGAATCTATTTTGATTTGATCTTTGATATCATTTTCATTAAATAGTGAAGAACTTTTATGCTCAGCTATTGGTGCCTCAATGAGGTTTTCACCAATGAATTTTTATTGATTGTTTTATATCATATTTTATAAGGTTTCACTAATAAACATTAGCTTTTGATTTTGATTGTCTTTTAGCACTTCTAAAAAAGTTTCACTAGAAGATGTTGAGTTTGAACTTTGCACATCCCCTAGCACCTTCAAAAAGGTTTCACTAGGATAATGATCTTCTTCTACATGAATTTTGTCTTGGCCTCCTTTCTTTTCCTAAACTATTATGTCATCATGGATGCAACTAAATAAAGTGTGATTATATCAAGTCCAATCGACACTTGTGGGAGATGGAATGTCAATAATATGGCTATATTGGCTAGTGTTAATGGCCTGTGGAATGGTAATAGAATGGGGAGAGGTTTCACAATCCTCATAGAAGATACTAAGATAAATTGGGTCTATACTAAAGTAATCACCCTCAAAAATTATGGAAGGATAAAAAATATATTCAAATTGATCTATGAGGCATGCATAACAATGTTGTAATATTCATGAACATATTTTGTATCCAAATTTGATTCTAACAAAATGGACTCTAAATCTAATGTGGAGACTAATGTTGATTCTTCTTGTGATGCTAAATTTGATGTCAATTAAATAATAGAACTTGACTCTAACTTATATTCTTCATCTAATGGGTACTCTATTATAATGATGTCTTATTGAATGTTTGGTATTGGACAAGTAATGGGTTGTGATGGCATAATGGGTTCCATAAAGACTAGCTTGTCAAAGTAAGACTCCTGCATCAAGGGAAAAAGGTCAAGATACAATTCCTTTGAGACTAGATTGTCAATAGAAGGCCATTGAAAAATAGGCATATGGTCAAGATAATGATTTTTCCAAAGGTGGTTATAATCATTAAGAAGTGACTCAATAAAGACTAGCTCAATAGAGTGAGACTTCTCGATAACAAGTATAGGATCAATGGGTGATTCATCATAAGATGACTTATTTCAAGTGTTAACATAAACATCTTGGATTAGTTAGTTCTCTTGGCCTTGGTTTCCAATGAGTTGGAAGATAATAGTTTTGAAAATAGCTTGGTCTTCTAATGATTGGATTGGTTGAGGTTTGGATGGGATTGGTAGTGGATGAGGAATGGCCTATAGTTGGATAATGGTAGGGTGTTGGGGAGCATGATTGCTTACAAGAGCCAAAGGATGAAATATTGAGATGTTAATGATAAGGTGTTACAAAAATTGGTTACTATTGTAAGCCAAAGAATTAGGTCCTAAAATGATGAAGGAGTGTTGTGGAGCTTGATTGCTCACACAAGCCAAAGGACAAGGTCTTGGTATATAAATGGTATGCCTTGGATATTTTGGATCTTGGTAGCTCATATAATCCAAAATAGGGTTAGGGGTAGCTGATGATTGAATAACAAAATGATTTTGTGTAAATTTATTACTTTCACAAGCCAAAGCATCCAGGTCCTCTTGATAAACCATATCATCCCAATCTTGGGTTGGATCATAAGTTGGTTCTTGAATATGTTTTGTGTACTAATTATTGTAAATAGGGTATTGATCTATATCCCAAACAACATTATCTATAGTTAGGTCTTCAAAGTCCTCCTCACAAGCCTCTCTATACCAATTGGTAATTTGATTTAGATTTTGTGGATTTTGACTATGTTCCCCATATGGAGTATTATAGGGAGAATAATAGAACTCCTCAGAAAATATTTATCTATAAGGGTTCTTAGTGGGATTTTATGTGGCCATTATATCATAAGTTAGATTGTACATGACTCTACAATAATTGTAGCTAGACATATCTACATAAATGATAAAAACTTTGACATAAAAAGGCTTAGAGTTCTACAAACTCTGAAAAGTTATGTCCAAAGGATAAATAGTTTAAACTTGGTCTAACTAGGTCAAAGGTGGAGTTGTATCTCCAAACATTGATTTGATCATGGAGATGTATCCATAAAATGGTTTGTGCCAATATTTGGCATAAAATATTCTAACATCAAATGTCTAATGTCCAATGTTATACGCACAAAATTTTAAGCATTTGAATAAAAACTGGCATGTCAAAGGTCTAGGTTCAAGTGTTCCAAACAAGGTCTACACTAGGAAAGGGAAAACAATCACTAGGTCTTTTGTCCAAATTTAGAGTCAAAATCTAGGCTTAAACAAGATGTGATAGGAATTTTGGCCAAATGAAATCAAAATCTAGGCTTAAAACAAAGGATGATGTGATTTGATTTAATCTAACAAGTTTGGAAACAACTTTGACATAGACCTAGCACACCAAATCAAACATAAACATGATCAATTGGTATAAGGCACAAGGCAAAATACTATTGGATAGATGTGTTCTCCCAAATAAAGGTACAAATAATGATGAGGATTAAGATCTATGAACAAATAAACACTCAATAGTTTTCAAATTTAGGTAACTAATTAGCTCAAGTTATGCAACCCAAAAAAAAAAGATATATGTATCAGCCCCATGAATTGAGTCCTAAACAAAAATCAATCAATATTTGAACCCAAACATGGCATGGTTAATTAAAAACTCAATGTTGAAAACTAGGTTTTGACCAAACAAGCTAGACAAGATTGAACAACATGATGGTGCATAAACAAGGTCCAAATGACATATGTGACATAGTTTGAAATAATGGCTTTTGGCACAATGGTAAACAAGTTTTGAAATAAATTGATTAGCTTAATGATTTAATCATGCTCAAATTATGTGATCAATTTTATGTTTCAAAGACTCAAAGGCAAAATGGGTTGACATGTTTTGAGCAGCATAATGCTACCCTTCTCAACTCAAATGACACACACACAAACAAGTTTAACAAAATTTTAAAGGCACAAGTGTGGTGTAAAATGGCCAACATAACACCTCTTTAGATAAAATATTAATGTATAAATAAATTGGTTTTGACATGGCTTATAAACAAAAAAATAAGTTTTAGTCTCAAAACATACAAAGAAATAAAGAAAAAGTGACAAAAATAAATTAAGTATAATCACCCTAAATCCTAACAAGGGTATGGAAAAGTAGGGTTGACTAAAACTAATTGGTTTTTAAATGTCTCTAGATGGATCAATTACATAATTACTTTCACATCATGATGCAAAATAAATGCATTAAAATTAGGTGTCCATAGACTTAATTTATTGCAAAAAGGTCTTGTCCTTTTTATCAACCACTACATCCATCATTTTCTCAGTGTATTGCAATGTCCAAAGTATAGATACATCATGTGTGCAGATTCAACACATAAGGTGGTTTAACCACTCAAACCTTTGATCCTAGTGGGAGTGAGTGAAGTTAGTGTTGAGAGATGAAACCTCATGTCAAAGCTTCCCTAAAGAACTTGTGGGAGGTAATGAATTCCCCCTCACAAGCCAAGTTTTCATACAAACAAATGACTAATAAAAATACTTTAGGGTAATTTTTAAGGTCACCCAAACTATGATGAGTTTTTGGGGAGTGCTTTAGATGACATTCTTTCTATGCCTTAAACTAGGCATGTTTATAATAAGGATGATGCTTTTGATTCCAAAAGTTCCCTAAAGGGGATAGCTAGAAGAGAATACACATAATGAACTTCTTTTTTCCAAATCAATCTCTAATTAAACAACTATTGAAAACAAAAATTTACATGTGTGTTCTTTTTTAATCCCCAAAGGAAAGATTAGGTGGTGTTCTTTTGACCCCTTGGTCTTAAGTTATAATATTGAAAGGCTAATTATCAAAATAATTCACTTAAGCATCTAAAATTTTCATTAGGCATCAAAACAAGGTTTTTAATTCATTTTAAATCATGCAAAATATGTCTTAATAGCATGTTTTAACAATATCAAAGTCCATCGATTACCTGTCTACCCTTAAGGCATCATCTTGAAAGAAAATGTGTTAGATTAGAAACATTTAAAGATATTTTTAAAATTTTATGAGAAATATATTCAACTTGAAGCTATACTAATATTATATTTTGAAAATTTAGAAGAAAACACATGGTTTAAAAAAAAATCAAAAATGGAGTCTATATGACCCCAAACCAAACATTTTAAAATGGCTTATTAGCTCTCAAGTTTTGTATTTTTAAGAAAAACATAGTGAACCATCGATGGTTTACCTAACTAGTGATGGTTATATGACCATCCATGGTTTACTCAACCTTCATCAGTTTACTTAACGATTGATGGTTCTCTATGTAAACCCGTGAAGGTGAAAATCTAACCAAACAAAGTTAAAAAATCACTTAAAAATAGTTTTAAGCATCCAAATTGAAATTTTAAAGTTGCCTCATGATCTCCTTTATATGTGGGATGTGTCTTATCCCATCGGGCATGCCATTATGTGCACTAGAAATTTGACTCAAGAGAGGATGGTTAGTATTGTGTTTGTCTCAACATGAAATCAAAATGAAATAAACACACTAGCATAACATCTCTAGGCCTAGTTACTAGGGGGAGCTTAGTTAACAAAACAAAAATGGAAAACAAAACTAAAATGTGAAATAAACCTTATTTCACCTTCCTTAGTGGTTTGCTTAGTTTGTGCTCATGAAGTTTGCATCAATGACATGTGGCTACCTCCACCCCTCCTTGGCACCTTGTTTGGCTTTGACTTGTTTTGGCTTGGCTCAACATTTGGGAATTATAACACTAAGATGCAATGATTTTGAATTCATTTGGACTTTATAAGTTTTTCATAAAAGAGATTTTAGACTCATTTGTGCATGATAACTTTGGCTTGAAAGAGATTAAAATTCAATAGGCAAGGCCTCCTATTTATAGACTTTGTAAAATGGTCAAAATCAACTTGAACCATCCATATCAAGATGAAGATGTGTGGCTAGGGATTAATTAAATTATGTAATTAAAATTCATATATAGGCTCATCAATATCTGGGATAGAGGGGCATTAACTAGGCATGAAATGTCTTAATGAGGCATGGGAGACATTAATTCAAATATTTGTGGCATTTATGGCTTGTGAATGCCACCACATAGGATGATGTCATTTGATGATGTAGTTAATGACAATCAATTTCTAAAAAAGATTTATTCAATAATTTCCATGGAATTAACTTAAGCTCTTGATTTGGTTTAATTAGCCATAAACATGATTATTCAACTTTGATGCAAAACCTTGGTAATTTGTGCATGAATTAATCAAATTAGTCAAAATGTCATATTATTGGCTCAAAATTTGATTGGATTGGAATTGGAAGTTGATGTCATATGCATTGGATTTTTAATCTAATCTAGGATGTTTCCAATACAAAATAACAAAGGCATATGTCTTGTGTAAGAAATTTGATAGAAAAGAGTAATCCAAAGTACCTAGGTGCAAAAATGTCATTTTAACTCAAAATGATTCAATCAAAGTTATCTATCCCATAAAATACATTTCCCCATTTAATGATACCCTAGCCAAAATTGGCACTTGAAAATATTAGTTTCAAATCTTTTAATGTGTTTTAGTGCTTTTATGCCAAATTGTGCACTTTAGTAAGAATTGGCCAAAAGCTTGGTTAGAGGTTATTGGTAGCTAGTTTTATGTGTCTACACTCTTCAACTGAGATGCCAGTGAATATATATATATATATATATATATATATAAGGTAAGTACACTAAAAAATATTTGAGATATTTTTCTTTATGGCCTCAATTGAAGAATCTGTTGTTGAGAATACTCCTCCCAATATATAAGGTACTATGGGTGTAAGTTCTTCAGTTCCTATACCCACCCAGTCTGAAGAGGACATTCATTAGGTCAAAATAGATGACATTGGGATCCTTCCACTTAGCATCCTCCTAGCACAAAGCTTTTGGTTCAAGGATAGAACCAACATCCAATTCATCTTGACCTATATGTTAATGAGAGGATACAATCCCTTATAGTCTAAAACCAATATCTCACCACTAGTGTGAATGATCCTCATCTTACTACATCTTCCTATAAAATATAGACTAAATGAGAGACTATTCTCAATGAGCATGTTGATTCTGAAGTTCATTTATATGCAAAAAGAGAGGAATGTCTTAAATTTGAGGTTGAAGCTCATATTGCATAAGTTCATCAAAATGCCAAATTTGACCTTAAAAATAGCATCTGAGACAAAAAATAACATCTCTCTTCTTTTTATCCTTCTCTAATCATCACGAATATGTTCACCAAGCTTATGGATGCTTCTAACACTCACCATGATGGTTTACAGACTCAATTAGATATTCTTTTTTAGTCTAGATAGTCCTCTTCATCAAGACATGATGTAGAGGATCTTTATGCTGCCTTCCATCATACTAAAGATAATATGGAAAATCCTCAAGATAATGTAGATGAAAGCATAGACATTTTACCTCATGATGACATTCTAGATGCTCCATAAAATCAATAAAATAAATTTCTAGATTAGATTCTCACCTTGGTCTCCAAGGATTTTTTTGAGTATAAACACTTTTATCTCAAAAAAGAGCATTCACACAAATTTCTTTGAAAACTTAAAGTCTTCAAACATGTTGGATATCTACCAAAGAATTTGCAGCTAAAGACTCCTAAGGTTGTCATTGATGATCTAGAGGGGCACTCCATTCTATATAATAAATTGGAGAGAATCCAAGATAAATCTAATAGGATATTTCTTGATGCATATATTACTGGCCTTTCTCAAGATGCCAAAAATCAATACATGACCTTCACTTATTTTATTGATTCCTTTGAGGCTTCTCTATAATAGACTTGTACAATAGTTTGATAGTTTCATCTTTTGGGTAACTTCATGGTCTCTAGTGATGAATAGCTTGTTAAAGCCACCAGGTAATTTAATTCCTTATGTAATAACTTTTAGATCGATCATGCCCTTAGAAAAGTTACTAGAGAACAAGATGAGTGTTTTATCAAACTTATCAAGATGAAGAAATGACTGATCCAAATTAGCTCCCAAAGGACCAAATCATCTTTGATCTCATCAATGAAAAGGTGAATTAGAAATTTGGTGGAATCCTTAAAGATCTGAAAGAGATTCATTCTCTTCTTGGAAAATATTCAACTCTTCCCTAATAGGAGCAACAACAATAATAGTAGGTGAAGAAAAAAGAAGAACAAGAAAAAGAAAAAGAACAAGTCTTCACCCATTTAGAATCAAGAGGCTCCTCTCACCACCACCCCCCCACCAAAAATGAGGTAAAAACTAATTATGGAATCCATTTGTATTCCATATTGTCTACCTATGGAATATTGGTCTCAAATCCAAATTTAGAGCCTCTCGTGAACAAGGGTTTTCCACCATCTTTAACACCTTCTTCATCAAGAGGCATCAGTAATAATAGAGGTACCAGTTGAGGTAGAGGTTGAGGTAGGATCTCTAGTGTTGGTAAGTGTTATGGGAGAGGTAGGAGACTAAATTAATGGGATATAAAAGGCCCTACCCTCACCTATTTTTTATGGGATAGCTATTAACTGAGCCATCATGGTCATCTACTACTTCTCTAGGAAGACTCCTTTGGTAGTGGATCATAGAATCTTCAATTCAGCTATCCACAACCTCTCTTCCTATAAACTTTAGTAAAATGAGCTAAATTTGCATGGTTTTGGTGTGAAATTAATACTATGCCCACCTCTTATGCTTATTAATTTTATTTTCAAAGAGTTTAGAGCCTTCACCAGGAAGCTTCACCTCAGAGCCTTTTTTGGTCCTAAAAAGGATGTTTCTTCAGAGAGTTATATTCCTATGGAGAACCCCTTCTCCTCTCATGGTTTTCCTCATATATTTTAGGTTTTCAATCCTTTTTTTCATCCAAATGAACCAAACCCACATATGAAAGATATCATTCATAAGATTGAAGCACTATTGAAGGCTAGATTTGCAAAATGTTCCTCCTCTTTCACCAAGCATCCCATGTTGCCACCAAGACTTCACAAGAGCATCAAAAATATAATATGGGATAGATCAATCATCATTAATCAAATGGATAAGAATCTTGGCCTAGTGGTGCTTGACTCCTCTTGGTACAAGAATGAAGTTCTTTGATAACTCTCTGATTCCTCCACATATTAATTGGTGAATTCTATTCCTTGAAGGTTGATTTAGAGTAAGTTAATTTTTATCATTGATAAATTTAAAATTTTCTTGGAGCCCATTTCTAAATTCCTCACTTATTTCCAAATAGCCTCTAAAAAGGCTTGTTGTTTCTACCTCCTTCCTAAACTCCATAAGCTAATAGTTATAGGTAAACCCATTAGTAGCTATTCGGGTTACATTTTAGAACTAGCTTTAAAAACTCTCCATTTCCTTCTATTCCCAATTCTTATAAAATAGAAATACCACCTACCTAACTCCACCTCCCTTCTTAGATACTTTGGAAGCCTACATTTCCCTTCAAACTATGTTATTTTCACTTTCGATGTGGAATCCCTATATCCAATAATTCTTACATTGGAGGGTCTTTTCACCCTTCATTTTCTTGTTTCTGAGTATTTCATTGAGAATCAACTAGATCCTTCTCTCATAGACATGGTCATGGGTTTATCCAAATTGATTCTTAGGGAGCACTATCTTGAGTTTGATCTCATATCTTATAGGTAGATTTGAGGATCTGCTATAGGTAGTAATTTTGTGGTTATTTATGCTTGCCTTTTTCTTAGTTATTTTAAAATGATAATTTGCAAAACTTTTGACACCTCACTTCTTGCCTAATTTAAAATATATATTGATGACAACCTTGGGATTTGGCTTGGGATGAAGGCTTATTTGCAAGATTTTTTCTCACATTATCAAATCTTTTATCCTGAGATTTGAATCACTCTAGCTATTTCTGACTCCTCAATTGACTTTTTGGATATCACCTTCTTCAAAGGTGTAAACTTTGGTAGCATCATAATTATTTCTACTAGATACTACTAGAATCCTATGAATGACAATCAGTACATCCCATTCTATTCTTGGCATCCTTGACATCAAAATAAATCCTTCATCACCAATGAGCTCTATCAGTATCTTATCAGAGAGTAAGAGACTAATAGCTTCATCAATTAGAATTATTCCTCTATTCTAGACTCTATGATAGAGGATATCCTCAAAAGTTCTTGCTTCACTATTTCATCTAGTTCTCTTAGAAGGATAGACCAACCTTTCTCAATCATGTGTTTAACAAAACTCAAAAGAGCAAAAATCCCCCCCCCCCCTCATTTTTAGTCTTGATTTTAGCTCTTTTTTTAGAGATTTGAACTCAGGGGCTACCTTAAACCCTAAACTTATTTGGATTTTCTAAGATCATATCCCCCTTCTAAAGGTATGATGGCATAATCCCAAGAAACTGGGATCCTTTCTCATGAGGAGTAGGTTTATTTCTACATCATAATTCTATACACAGTTGCTTCATTTTTAGTGTTTGATAGATCTTCTACATTTAGTGGAACTGTTACTTTTTGTGGACCCTTTACTTCAGTGTTTTTTACTCTAACTTTGGCAACAACTTGTGTATTTAATGTGCTTAGAGACTTGGGTTTGGAGTCTTTAATGTTGGGATTAATTTATTAATTATTTTTCTAGCTTTTGGGTTTGTGATGCACTGTACTTAGGGAAATATGGTGTCATTTTTTTATGGGTTATGCTTTACCTTGGTAATTTAATCATCTCCCTCACATTTAATGCATTCTCTTTTCCCAAATGGCCTCTCATATTTAATTCCCTTAGAGATACATATTTAATTATTTGTAGGGTAGGTGGGTTAATTGTTTAATAGGTTGGTGGGCCTCACTCATTTAATTTTTGGGTTTTTTATCACCTACTATGCCCTACTTGTAAATACATCACACCCTACCCTCCCTTTCTATAAAGATCATCCCAGGATACTACTTCCTCATTCATTCTTGTAGGTTTTTCAGAGAAGTTTACTTCTAACTGATGAGTGGTGAGATTCCACAAAAAGATTTTTAGAAGGCCATTGTTATGCAATATTGCATAAAAATGATGAAAGTTTGTAGTATTGTACATATGGAATAAATGAATTTTATTTCTCCTCATTATTTCTCATTCTTTCTCTTTTTTGATCACTTCTCTTCAACTGAGCTGCCAATGAATATAGAATTTTTTTTATTTTTCTAAGACAAGCACATTAATTTATTTATTTTTTCCTAAGGCAAGCACATTCAATTTTATTTTTATTGTTTTAAGGCAACCACACTAATTTTTTTAAATTTTTATAAGGCAATCACATTAATTTTTTTAAATTTTTCTACGGTAAGCACACTATTTTTTTTTATTTTTCTAAAGCAAGTTCACTAATTTTTTTATTTTTCTAAGGAAATCACACTAATTTTTTTTGTTTTTCTAAGGCAAGCACACTTTTTTTTTTAAGGAAAGCACACTAAATTTTATTATTTTTCTAAGACAAGCACACTATTTTTTTTTTCTTAAGGCAATCACAATAAATGTTTTTTTAATTTTTTCTAATGAAAGCACACTATTTTTTATTTTATTTTTCAAGGCAAACACACTAATTCTTTTTATAAGGCAATCACACTATTTTTTCTTCTCTAAGGCAAGCACGTTAATGTTTTTTTAATTTTTCTAAGGCAAGCACACTATTTTTTCCCCCTAAGGCAAGCATGCTATTTTTTTTTGCTAAGGCAAGCACACTATTTTTTTTTGAAGTCAAGCACACTAAAAACTTTTTTATTTTTATAAGGAAAACACACTATTTTTTTTTAATTTTTCTAAGGCAAGAACACTAATTTTTTTTTAAATTTTATAAGGCAAGCTCACTAATTTTTTTTTTAAGGAAAGCACACGTAAAATAGCCTCAAATCATGCATAAAATATAAAAAAAAAGTAAACTAATAAATGAAAATGGCATACTCCTTTATTCTATATTCAATTACAAATGGACCAACCATCTTTATGTTCTTCAACTGGTCTTATATAAATGATTTAGTCTACTGAGTCAGAAAACTAGTCCACCAACTAGTCATTGTAGATATTTAATGAGACATGACCATTTCTACCTAAATTTGAATTGGTCTATACACAATCCCAATGAAATTAGGATCAAGGCCACACTAACTAGTCTTTAAATTGAATTTTGGTTGGTTAAAGTTGTTTAATATACATTTTGGATAGCCATTTGGACATAATTTTATTGGTGATTATTATTAGTATGGATTACACCCTTGAGGCAAAGCTATTTCAGACCTACCTCATCCAGTTGATACAATGGGATCCCCTCTAGGAGTTTTTAGTCTATTAAGTGAGATAAACCTCTAGTTTTAGGTCTAGCTCCCTTGATGCATCATCCAGGCTCAATTCCTAAAACTACTACTTGCCAATGAGAAGAGATAGAAAAATGCATGAAACAAACCTAAGCTATGAGAGGTGATGTACCAATATAAACATCCTTCACCTTTTTATCCTACACTATGAATATGAACAAAAGATGAACCTACTACACCAACTCATAATAGGCCTCTAGGCAAAAGTGTTTAAATATGGAGGTGAGACAAAAATAGGGACCAAAAAGGGTTGACTAAGAGTTCTAATAAGAGACACTAGTGAATCAATCTCCACACTCAGCTAGTGCAATTCCATGAACACACTTCGTATGACCTACCAAAATGATAAACCAGCCTGTAACTAGGTAAGGAAATGGGACACATGAAGGGAGTCTACTTACTACCACTAAAACTCATCAACCACCAAAAGTATACACTACTTGAAATAAAATAAGAAGGCAAAAAACCAACATATATTCATTTTTCATAGGTAAAAACAAGTTTTTTTTAGGGCAAAGCTTCATCATACTCCATAAAAGGATTCATAAAAATATAATTGAGGTTGTATTTATAGAGAAAGTGAGAGAGAGAGAGAGAGAGAAGAGAAGAGGTACATTGGAGATAGTCAGGGATGCATGTCACTTCTCATGAGAAATTTACAATAAGAAAAGGGAAGAGGAATTAGTCTTAGTAATTCTCTCAACATGTGTCACTTCATCCCATCATGGTACCAAGAGAGTGGGTGTAGAAAATGGACACCTCATTCAACTCCTTTGAAACTACCATTAGTTCTTAAACTAGGGAATGACAAGATTAAATTTGACCCAAATTATCCTCATCATTATTTTCTCTTGTTGACACCTTTCCTAGTGTCTAAATGCTCTATTTAACACCTCACTTTATTGGTTCATTCCTCATGAGAACTCTTCTTCGTTAATCATATAGTCCTATCAAGTGATTAGGCCTAACTATTTGATAGTGGTCATTAGAATGGAACTAGGACCTTCATGGGCACCTATATCAAATTTTGAGAGACTAATTTCAAAATCATGAAACCATTTTAGTGCAGAACCCATGGCTTTTAATTTATCTAACCCTATTACCCAAACTTTCCTAGGTGACTACATCATTTTCTCCCAAGCATATATGCACTATATTTAAGAATCAAACATGTATAATCTATTTAAAAAGTAAGTGGATATTGGAATTTGATTATGTGTATGAACCTTCACATCAACCTCCCTAATGCATCCCATCATCTCATCATGCTCAAAACATTATTTTCTACCTAAAACCCTATAAAAGTACAATTCTTAGTGAAACTATATAGATGATTGTACCTATAAACTCCATGGTGAGGGTTTACTTGAAGTTAAGAATGTAATACAAGTATTTTTATAGGCCAATACAATGATTTTTAAGTCTTTAATAAGACAAATTCCTTCATCAAGTTCTTTTATGAGGTTTATGTAGGGTTTAGGGGTGCTTAGGTTTTTAGCAATGATCCATAAAGGTTGGAACCTCAACTTGGGAATAAGTGCCTTGAGTCTCATGTAAACAACCCCCTCCACCTTCCCTGATGAGCTTAGAGTCCCATGTAACCTCTTTTTATAGATCTAAGCATAGGAAGGAGACTAATTTTGACTTGTTAGGCCAATCTAGAAATTCAAGAGAAGTCTACTTGTTTGAAGAGGTGTGAAAGAGTTTTGGTTTTGGATCCAAGCACCTCATAGAGGTCTATGCCACCCTACATGACCTATTCGAATTCTCTTCTTTACCCCACCTCCTCTATATATCTCTGAGTCTCTCTAAACCATCTTTAACTCATATACCTTGCCTTTGCATGATGACCTGTAGTAGGTAGTTTGTGCATTCTTGACTGTGTTAGCTTGGAATGAGCATC
This sequence comes from Torreya grandis, assembly GCA_037957365.1. NCBI lineage: Eukaryota > Viridiplantae > Streptophyta > Pinopsida > Cupressales > Taxaceae > Torreya > Torreya grandis. The sequence continues at coordinate 374,844 of JARHVA010005668.1, forward strand.
TTTTCATTGAGTCTAGTCTTCTTAGTGCTTTTTATGGACATAGATTCATTAAATATTCTTTCTCAAATCTCCACCACCCTCTAACACTTAATAAAACATCACAATTATTACCTTCCTCTACTTTTACTTGACTGGTCTATAGGTGTATGTGAATGTACTTATATCTCTTGATAAGAGCCTAACTATTATTTCACCTAATCTACTTGTGACCCTTGAAACACTTCTACTTATTATTTAATGTGACTTCCTTTGTGTTTTAAAGCTTCATGTGCTCAATATTTGGCATATCTACCTACAACTAACTCATTGAGAACTTCAGGCATATAAATGTCATTTTTTGTTTCTAGGCTTGGATTTATTCATTTTTCCCATCTATAAGGTTCTTCATTATTTTTAAACTATTCCTACACACTTCTATGTACTTTACATTCCACATTGACCTATCTAACATACTTGACACATGTTCTCTCATATTAATTATGGTTGACCTATAAGAGAACTCTTAGGTTTGTTGTGACTATACTTTATCTTGGTTGAAGTCTTTATCATTCACCATTACAATTGGTTGTTCCAAGTAGGTCACAACCCTTATAGAAAATTCATTCTTCTAAACCCCAAACTCATTGTTATCCATTATATCTTATCTTTCTCACGACTGATCCAAATGATCTTACTTTAGGTCTATCATCATAATTTAAGGAGTCCAAATTTTCATGAGATGCTCCATTATCTTATTAATCACCTTTCCAACACATTTATTCTTTCATATAACCTTTTACAAGCTTACCTTCTCTACACAAGGATGCACTTTTCTCCATTTCAAGGTGCAAGCATGTAGATTACATTGTGAATCTTGACTATGAGTCTAAGGTTGGGTGTTTATTTTCAATACATCTAGTTACCTACTGATATATTAAAGGCCATTTAGATAATGTATCACCTTATAATAACACCATGACCATTATTCTATTTACTCATTACTTTAGGCCTTGAATACAAACTTATGGGCCCACCTTTAACCCCATTTGATCACTTTTAGGGTCCATTACGAGACTTTAGAGGCCTATTCACATTATTTATTAATTATAATAGTTATGATAACAATGAATATCATTGGAGGATTTAACATTGGAATGATCATCATGGAATTCCTTTAATTCTTGATCAAATGCTTAGGTCTTCAAACTCAAATCTATAACATGCCTACAAACCTGTAACATGCTAGTCTCTCTTAACACTATTACCATTTGATGGTTTCTTTCACTTTAAGATGTTTCATGGATTTTAGGGATTTATGAAAACTTCTTGAAGCTCATATACTATTTGGAAGGGTAAATAACTGATCTCTTGATCCGTAAAAGTGACAAACCTACCCTTTACAACTATAAACTATTCCTTGGCATATGTACCCTACATGAGAGATTTTGATCTTGGATCATCTATGAAAACTTCTAAATATAATATAAAAAATACCCCCTCAATACTTTTAAAATTTTCTAGTATCATTATCAAGTTCACACCTATAACTTTTAGAGTAAAATTAACACTACAGGGTTTTAGGAGGGTTTAAGAGCACCCTAATTTCTTAATAATGATTCATAAATCACATGGCCTCAATGAATGAAATATTTTCATTTATTGTAATTAGATAAATACTAATTCTTACCCATAATATAATTGGTTGATACAATCTCTCTCCTTCTTACATTGAATGAAAATCAATGTACTTCTCGGGACTACTAAGAAGGGTGATGGAAGAATGAGGTGGGTTTTATTAAACTATTTGAGTTTGAAACTCCCTCCCAGGAATGAAATTAGACCTAGGAGGCATGAATTAATCCATGCATGATCCTTAACATGATATTTCTTAGGAAAACCTATGTAGACCACTCGTAAACCTCTTTTTTTGCTATGAAAACTACCAATTTTGTCTTGAAATTTGATGGAGATGATATACCAAGACCCTTTAAGTTAGTATATGCCTATAAATATGTAATATGAGGTGTAAAAATATTCTATCTACTATAAACCTATCATTCTCTTCTAATATTCTTCTTTAGATGTTACAAAATGGATAATAAAACATTGCAAAAAGGGGTATAATGTTAGAAATGAATATTGCCACCCTTTTTGGCGCTTGTAGAGACTAGAGGAAGATTAACATGACTTTGAAACATTATAGGTGACTTAAATTGACCCCTATCCCTCTTAACACTCTTAAACCCACTTGACTATGCCATAAGGTAACTAGACAACATAAGGTAAAAAATGACATTTAATTTAATTTTATCAAAACAACCTTAAAAAATACTAAATAAAGCTTTAATAACCATTAAAAAACTTAAGAGAACCCTATGAGTGAAGTTTTTAACTATAGGGGTTGACCATTTTTGACCTAGGGGTCAAAATGGCTAATAATTTGGTGATTCATAGGGGTAACATGCTTGATATGCTAATTGACTAGTAGCCTTGTCCTTCCATTGAGTAATGGAGTCACTCATGCTCAATTTTAGACTTAATTAGACCTTGAAGATTTAAAACCTCTTAAACCAACAACAAATAACTGAATTCCTCCAACCAAAAATAAGAAGCAACATAAGGGAAAGACCACACACAATAAAGAAACTTATCCTATCAATAATTTATGGAAAACCAACACACAATAACTAAGTAAACACATACATATTATATGCAACTAACCTTTTAGAGTTGAACCCCATGGATCAAATGGGAAGCTTCTTAAGTCACCTTCATGAGATGAGCCAATTTGAAGTACAAGTTATTGATCATGTTTTTTTCATTTTTTACCATCTCCTCATTTAGACATCATTGTCTTTATCTTGACCTTAGATGGCCCTACACCATCAAACATGTCTCCAGTATAGTCATATTCATCTTGATCTTTAATATTCACTGCAAACTATTGTCTATCTTTGGCAATGTGAGAGTTTTCCAAGATGGATACATCTTGGTTGTTAGGGGAAGCAACCATAACCTCTATTTAAATTAGCTCATTAAAAATAATCTTTTTATCATCTTAGAAGGTACCATATTCATTATACCTTGATGGAACTTGAAATGAAAGCTCTTGAAGATGATCTTCAAGAAATATTGGCTCACTAGGAACCTTTCATTATTCTTCAACAACTTCATCTTTTTCTTCTTAAGTTACTTGCCTACCAAGCTCTTCAAACTCCTTGAACATATCCAATTAGGACTTCCACATATCATTATGACCTTGGATATACTTTTGAGACTCAACATGACCAACTACCATAGTGTTATCCTTAAGACTCTTCTTAAACCTTCACCATGTTCATTGTCCAAGTTGACAATTTTAGCATTTTCTTGATGAGGTGGAGATGTATCATCTAAAATTGAATAAAATTTCTCTAGGTCTTCCCAAAAGGTAATATCTTCATGATCAATCAAAAAAACATGAATCTCACTACCATGATTATCATTTCCTTTTGGAGTAACATGTTGATCAAGTGCCTCTAACTCTCTAATAGGCTCATGACAAGGCTCATGTTCTAATGGAACTTGATCATCTTCATCTTTTTTGGAGAATATAAGTTCATTGATTCATTAAAGTTCTAGTTAATCTTGATTTTTTGGTTCTAAATATGAACTATCCTCTCCAATTTCCAAACCATTAGTGTTACCTTCACTTGAGACCTCAGCTTGGTATTTTATTCCATTATTCAAATATATCATGCTAAGTTATTCAATCTAATCTAAAGGTTCATGTTACAACTATTACCAAGGATCATCCAAATCACTTGAAGTGATCTTAGATTAAATAATGGATTTATGAGGGATGTTTTCCTAACTACCTCCTAGAAAAGAAGTTGTTTATGATTCATCTACCTCAAGGTCATGCCATTTTGACTATTATACATCATCAAACTTCTGTTTATGCTCAAAATTTTATCTATTAGGATGAATATGACAATCAATAGTGATATCTTCATCATAGGTTCTTGAAATATCATTTTCAAGGTGTTCTTAAAACTCAATTTTAGCTACAACATGATCAAGATCTTGAAGGATTACCACCTCATCAATGCTCTTTATCAAGTTCCCTCTCACATCTAAATGCTCCAATTCTTACTTTAATACAACAAGATTCTCTTCATAAAATGAGAGGGTGGGAGGGAAAGAGGCTTTATTGGATTGCTTGACATCTACTAGAGTTTTCTTCCCACTTGGATCCTTTAAAGTACTAGGTTGATCATGATTTTATTGAAGATATGGAGAAAAATAACTAGTTGAAGACACTACATTCTTATTTTTCCACTCCTCAATTTATTTTTAAAAATTAGGTGTATCTTGATTCTCATGAATTAATACAATATGAAGGATAGATTGAGAAATTGAAAAACATGAAATATCTCTTGAATTAGCCTCCATACACTTCTCTTCTTCTTGATTTTTAATATTCATAGGAGAAATATCTCTCTCAAGAATAGGCATGACATAATCTGGGGTCCTATTCCATGAAGGTCTCCAAGATGAATTTATTATAGGCTCTTATAAAATCATGGGTGGATCTTGAAATGGATTTAGAACATAAGGAGGTTTTGGTGTGTAAGGATTAATATGAAAAATAGAGACTATTTTATATTTGATTTTAATTCCTACACCATACCCAATCTTAAATACCATATAAGACAAATCAAAGGACAAGTACCCCTAAATATTGGCCATGAAGTCATTAGACAAACATAGATAAAAACAAGGTGGAAAATTTACAATGATAATGTCTTGTGCAATTGAGAACATGGGGTAAGCATGAAAGGTAAGTTATAGGTCCTTGATGAGGCCAAATGTCCTTTTAGTTGATCCATTAAATTACAACCCAAAGTTATAAGTAGGTTCATATTTCAAGTTCAAACTATCAGCTACCAGTTTAAGAATGAATTATCTACTTTATCTACCATCAATTAAGTAATTATGAACTAAGGAGTCCCAAAGAATCATAGAGGTAAAGAAAGGAGAAGGGGTATTTATTTTTCTAGTTTCTCTTGGTTTGAAAGAATGTTTTTTTATGGATAAAGGCTTGATGTTTAAACTCTTCTTACTACCTGAAACACTCCATCAATATATCCCTTTCATTTTCTATCTTCTATTTATAAACTCAAATCACCATCACTTTACTTATGCTGAATATGAGGAAAATATTCTTGCCAAGGCTAGCCTGAGGTATAAGTAGAAGAAAGAGGATAATAAATATCATGGTATGGTTAGTGTGTTATAGGAGGGAAACTTGGGGAGAGACCATGAACACCATTAGTTTGATAATCTTAGTATGAAGGCAAACAAGGTACATTTTTATTATAAGGATGATAATACATACCAATTTCTAATATTTGAGGCACTTATACTACCTATACCAATTGAGATTCATTTGGAGTTTCCATTAATGCTTGAACTAATGCCTCCAAAGGCTGATGTGTTGAAGATCAGTATCAAAAATTCTTTAATTGATTAACAATTTAATCCTATTGGGCATGCCAAAAACCATTATAAGTCTATATTTCACCTTTGAGGCAAAGGTGTTTTAGACCTAAGATTAACCTCTAGTTTTGGGGATAGCTCCCCTGATGCACCATTCAAGCTCAAATCCTAAACCTACCTACTTGTCAATGAAAATAGATAAAAAGATACATTAAAAAAAACTAATATATAGGATGTGATGTACCAATATAAACATCCTTAACCTACTTATCCTTCACTATGAACATGAACATAAGTTGGACCTATTGCACCAACTAATAATAGGTCTCTAGGCACAATGTTTAAATATGGAGATGAGACTAAAATAGGGACCAAGATGGGATGATTAAGAGGTTGTTGATAAATGAAAGTGTATCATAGGGTTTATATAGTGTTTAAAAAACTTCTTATTTATATGTTCAAATAATATATTGTGTGAGTTGTTGGTTTTTATATTCCTAAAATATGTGGTGTAGTAATGGCTAAGTTATATAATTATTTCACAAAATAAAATGTAAGTGGTTGTTGGGAGAAACCATGATCTCAAATATTTTGTGAAAGATGAAAGTAATATGAACTAAGTCTAATGAATAATAATCAAAACCTAATCTAACGTGAATATTTACAATGAAAGGATAAACTATGGTGATTTGATCAAAAGAAAGAGAAAATAAGAAGGGTATGCCAGAAAGAAGAATGTTATTGATCTTCAATCCAGACATTTTTGACAAAGCTTACATTTCATCAAAGACATGCAATCAAATAAACATATGACATGAAATTTACAAAATCATATATCCTATCATATGCCAAACAAATGTCTAAGGATATTTGAAATAATGCAAATAAGAAATCAAATTCACTTTACAGATTTACTTCCACAATAAAATTGCGTTAGCACAACTTCAATAAAAGAAAGGAAAATGAAATGAATCTAATTTTTTTTATTCAACCTATCATAAGATTAAATTTAACTCTACATTCATATATGCACATCTAGAACTCATATAATCAAGTCAAATTTGAACATCAAACCAGATACTTGAGAAACAAACACACAAATAAATTTGAGATAATCTTTGTAGAATTCCCTTGCTTGCTTTAATTTTTCCAAATTTTACATAAATTTTTTTGATCTAAAATTTTTTCCTCTTTTACAAATGACAATACCCCTTTTATAGGCAACTTATGATGTATGTCAATTAGTCATTTCAAATGAAAACTAGACAAGTGTCAAAGATAGTTGTCCTTATAAAACATTCTAGAATTAATGATAGTTGTCAAATAAACTAACTTATAATCCATGTGCATTACAAATTGCACACAATCTTACAAAATAGAATTCTATTTCTAATTATTTACATAGTTTTTAGTACAAAAGAATATTCTTGTCAACCCAGTTGACTTTGAGACACCATGATATTATATCCTTTTATATTTGTTGTAAAATATTCATGACCAATTCCTGAACTTGAGGTTGATAACTAGCTCCATGAACAATTCCTCTTCTTTCCCTACCAACTCTTTGAAGTCTTTATCAGCTCTATCCAAGGCTTCCTTAAAGATTCTTGTATTTCTAATTTTCTCTTCTATTGACAAAAGCATATCTAAGATACATTGGCTATCTACCCTTGTAGTGACCCAGATTTTATTCTTTACCTCTTAGATGAATGGAGTAGCCCTATGTTTGGACTCTTCATTAGTTATCATGATATTACGACTAAGGATGGTTGGATCCTTGATCAAACCTCTTATTATGTGCACCATTCTATTTTCTAACTATTTGAATTCATTAGAAATATCATCCATGTCTTTTGGCCACTTAATTATATTATTTTATCTTTTCCATTAAGATAATCATAGCCCTTTTATCTTCTCCATTAATATAATCATAGCCATATTCAAATGTGCTAGGCTAATTATTTTAAACTCAGGAGTCTAGATTTTTTTCAATATCTTGATCAATTTTTTCACCTTTTTGTTTGAATCTTGCTATTTATTTACTTGATTCATAGCCATGGAATGTTGTTTGTTTACCACATCCAACTTAGACTTTAAAATTTTTAGGGAATTGAATGTATCATATATAATTACTTCAAACTTATTGATAATATCTCCTAAAACTGACATAAAAGATTGTTCTTCCAAGTTTTTTCCTCTTGATTTAGCCCTTTGATGGTAGCTTATAGAATTTCTTAGTGAGATTGAGTTAGTTCAAGAGCATCTTCTTTAAATGTAGGGGCTTCCCCTAGTCTTTTTCCTTTTTTCTTATTTAAATGAGTCAAAGGTTTTACCTTTTGATGCATAACCTCTACACCACCTTCCATAACCAGTGTCTTAGTAACCCTTTGCAAACATGTAGTATCTAGATCAAATCTCACTCCAACTAAAGATTGGGACACATGTGAGACTAAGACCTCTACTTGTGATTGGACTATTGATTGAATTCAAGTAGCCAATCTCTTTACTTATTCTTTTTTTAGGGAAATGATCAATGGCTTCAACTCTTATTCCATACATATGCTTGTAATCTTCACCATAGCCCATGGATGATAAGTGGGTAGCTTTTCTAATCTTGGTTCATAAATGAAACATTCAAGAATAGGTGGTCTATATATGATGTTCTCTTTATTTAATAGATTAAAATTCTCCAAAGGTGGTGTAATGGTCACCTTAGGTTTATTAGCTTTTAATAAAATGGTAGTTTTAGCATTCCTCTTAGGAGGATCTATGACTATCAAGTCCAATGCTTTCTCCTTTCCATTTTCCTCTTTGGTTTCCTCAACCTTTTGGACTTCTGCCTCTAAATCTATCTCATGTGTCATAGATAGCATCCTCAATGCATCTTCAATAGACTCAAGAGGATCTAAAGCTATCATATGAACCTCTTATTGAGGTGAATCTTGATTTGTTGTTATATATGATTCAGGAGATGAGGAGCTATAAACAATTTCTCATAGTATTTTTTCTTCAAGCTTGTGCTATGCTTGTGTATCTATTGGTAGAATCCTAGAAGAACCAACATCTATTAAATGATATTGTCGAGGGACTAGTTACCATATATCTTTCATTTTCTAGTTTTTTATTTAATATGGACTTAGGTTTTATGTTATGTTCCTTTAATCTCTTGGTAGCTTCATAGCTTGAGGATGTTTTAGTGTATATGAAGTCAAATGAACTAGGTTCATGTTCATATGTTAAATTCAAAATACCCTTGATCTTCAAATGTTCCTCTACCTTTCCATATGGATCCCATTGCCTATGATCATTAATCTATAGGTTGAAATATAACTTATGCTTTGAAGAAACCTCAATATGATCCCATTACCTAAAAAAAAAATTACTAATTATCATGGGAAAACTATGAAGGAGTCCATTTATTTTGATCTTAAAAATTCCATAAATCCCATTAAACAATTGATATACCACCTCTTGCTCTAATAATTTGTCAGGTACATGAATTGGTAATTTTAGAGGGGTTGTTTGAGTTTCTTCAATTCTTATAATAGTGTAATCAGGATACAACCATATGTCTCCCATTGCCTCAATTTATTTCTTGATTAAAGTTCTTTTTCTCATCATAGGAATACCATTAATGGCTTCACTCAATACAAGGTAAAAATAGTCACAAATAAATTGAATGTGGTCTCTATAATTATAGATGTGTAATTTGGAATAGTATTAGGATACAGTCTGGGTGCCATTGGGTGACCATTATCTTTGATTGAGGATCTTGGTGGTTGTACATAGAGCATATAATAGATAATACATCATGTAAATTCTAGTTCTTTTCTTATTCTTAATTCTAGATATTTGTCTACTTAGGGAAATATTGATAATTTCACATAATGGAGGAACTAACACTTCTTAGATGATGAAGTGTACCATAGAGACCCACATTTTTTCAACATAAGAACTATGGGCACACCCATACAACTTATTTATCATTTTCATGACCATCCTAACTCTAGATCTAAATTATCTTATAGGGATGTTCTTTGTAGGATCTATAATGACTTGGTTACCTACTTCTAACCATTTTACCAAAATGTCCATCATATTGTGCTTCTTAGACCATGAATTAATGGAGTTTAGGTCTATATGGGGTTTAGGAAATTTTTTGTAGGACACAAAGGTAAAAATAGAGATATATGAAATTTTCATTAAGTTATGCTCATGAATTAACATACCCTTATCAATTCCAGTCTCTTTGAAAAATGGACCAAGAACATTGATACAATCAAGTACCTCTAGTTTAGAAGCAATATAGTGTAGTCCCATCATCTAGATTATCACAATATCATTATATAATTTCTTCATTGGGAGTATCTTCTCTTATTTTTTGGTTGTATTTCCCTTGTTCTCAATTATCGAAAACAAATTTGAGAAATTTGTATCCCCTATGTTTAATAAAGTAGCTACAAACTCCATGTCCTTGAACACTTGGCCTTTTAAATCTAATGATAGGTAAAGTTCCACCACCTTCTTAGAGACAACTCCATATGTGTCCATTTATATAATTATAATTTAATTATTCTTTTGTAAAAGATAATCCAACACTCTTAGCTTGACATAATGAATCCAGAGATAATTTAGTGCTTTCTATTATTTCTAGTGTTTTTTGGATGTTTACACAAAGCTTTAATAGTGGCAAGCAAGTTTGAAATATGTGTTTTGGTGAATTTGATCACATTTGGATCATTCATTTATACCTTTCACATGTTCATGTCCACAAGATCTTAAAATATGACATGTTTGCCCATGTGGCATTACCTTGTCACTTAGATAATTTGTTTTTAAAATGTGATTGTTGTTACTTGGACATGTGTCATCATCTTGTGAAATCTTAGATATCAATAAAATACATGCCATTGATCTCCTTGGGAGTCTTCTAGCCTTGAATTTCACCATGACCATTGATATTTTATTTGATCTTATGAGATTGTTCCACTTGGCATCATCACATGCTTTCTATGTACTTTATAGTCAGTCTTCATCCACTTAACACCCTTTTACTAGGTGGAAAAATTTCATGCAATTTGGGATCTTTGACTCCTTGACTCAATGCCCATCATTGATTTTATTTTGTAGGATTAAACACATGTTATTGATCTTTATCTAAGGGATTAAATGTTTACCATTGATATGTTGAATGCACGATCAAACGTGGACCATTGATCTGTTATTTATACATCTGATTTAATGTAAACCATTGATTTATATCTATTTTCCCATTATTGTGACACTTATCACTATTACATTTGATATTAGTATCATTGACATTTTAACTTTGATCTCACCATAGATTTTCTTTTACAATATTGAACACATTCTATCAATTTGGATCTTGACTTGTTAACTCTAGGGAATCATCCACTCATCATTGATCTTAGATCCAAATTTTTGAGATTTTGACACTTATCAATCCCACATGTTTTTGTACCTATAAATATTAAAATCAATAAGGTAAGGGTTCAATATATATAAAGACTTAGGATAAAATTTAGACTTAGGTTTTAATGAATTAATAAATTCAATTAGAATGTAAGCTACATTACACTAGGTCTAAAATGAAATAAATTGACCCATGAAAAAAATATGAATCTATTTAATATAAACTTAGACTAAGATTTTTAAATGTGATTAAACTTAGATTCAATTAATCAAAATGTAAGGCCATGAACACACTCCATATGACCTACCAAGATGATAAACCAAATTGTAACTAGGTAAGGAAATGGGACAAATGAAGGGATTATACTTAATACCACTAACACTCATCAACCAAAAATCTATACACTACTCAAAATCAAATAAGAAATAAAAAATATAAAATTTTTTCATTGTTAAAATTTAGAAACATGTCTTTGGTAGGGTAGGGCTTCACCATACTCCACCAAAAAGATTCATACAAAGCTAATTAAGGCTGCACTTATAGAGAAAGTGAGAGAGGGGAGAGAAGAGGTTTATTGGAGATAGTCAAGTACACATGCCACTTATCATGATATAATTACAACAAGAAAAGGGAAGAAAAATTATTCCTAGTAATTATCCCAACATTTTCTACTTCATCCCATCATGATCCCAAGATAGTGGGCATAAAAAATGGACACCTCATTCAAATCCTTTGAAAATTCCATTACTTATTGAACTAGGGAATGAAAAGTGTAAAATTGACCCAAATAATCCTCATAATCATTTTCTCTTGTTAACACCTTGCCTAATCTTTGAATGATCCATTTGACACATGACTGTATTGGCTCTTTCCTCATGAAAACCCTTCTTGGTTGATCATATAGGCTTGTTACGAAATTAGGTCTAACTATTTGATAGTAGTCATTATAATGGCACTATGAAAATCATGATAACCTATATCAGAGGTTGATATACCTATTTTAGAATCATGAAACCATGTTAGTGCATAACCCATGGCTTTGAATCAGTCTAACCCTACTACCCCAACCTTCCTAAGTGACTACATCACTTTTACCCAAGCATATATATACTATATTTAGGAATTATAACTATATAATATATTTTAGAAGAAATTAATAGTATATTAGACTCTAATAATCTGTACTAACCTTCACATAAACCCCCCCCGCCAATTCTTTCCATTAGCTCAGCATGCTCATAACCTTGTTTTTTGCCTAAAACCCTATAAAAGTATAGTTTTTAGTGAATCCACATAGGTGATTATTCTTATAAAATACATGGTTATGGTCTATTTTAATTTAATAATGTCACATATGTGTTATATAGGCCAATCCAATGTTTTTTTACCCTTTAGGAATCCAAAAACCTCCATTAGTTTCTTTTGTGAGGTTTATGTAGGGTTTAGGGGTGTTTAGGATCTTAACAATGATTCATAAAGGTTAGAGACTCAAATTGTAAAAAAAAAAACAATATTATCATGCATAAAACCCCTTCCAAACTCCCTAATTATCTTAGATTCCCATGAAACCTCTCCATATAGATATGAAAATAAGGAGACCAATTTTGACTTGTTAGGCCAATTTGGAAAATTGAAATAAGTGTAATTATTTGAGGAGGTGTGAAAGAGTTTGGGTTTTGGTTATAAACACCTCCTAGAGTTATGTACCACCCCAGATGACCTATTCTAATTCAATCTTTACCCTTCCTCCTCCATAGATCTTTGAGTCTCTTTTCCAAACCATCTTCCACTTAGCTACTATGCCTTCTCATGCTAACATATAGGAGGCAATTTATGCATTCTCAACTATTTTAGCTTGGATTGAGCATATTAATTGATTTTAGTCCTCCTAATCCTTTAAATGGACATTTGTACCTTAAATATTCTTTCTCAAATCTCCACCACACTCTAACACTTACTAAAATGTCACAATTATGACCTCATTCTACTTTTCCTTACCCACTCTATAGGTGTGTATACATGTACTTAGGTTTATTGAATAGAGCATACATATTATTACACTTAATCTACTTGTGACCCTTGAAAAACTTATACTCATGCTTGAAGGTGACTTAATTTATGTTTTAAATATTCATGTGCTCAAGGTTTGGCCTATTTATCTGCATCTAACCAATTAAGAACTTTAGGCCTATATATGTAATTTTTTATTTATAGGACTATATTTATTCACTTTTCCCTTATATGAGGTTTTTCATGATGTTTTACCTCTACCTACACACTTTTATTCACTTTCCATACCACATGGACCTATCCAACACACTTGACACATATTATCTCATCTCAATTATAGCATGACTGTAGGAGAACTCTTAAGTCTATTATGTCTATAAATTATATTGGTTGAAGTATTTATCATTAACCATTGAAATTTTGTGTTAAAATTAGGTCATAACCCTTATATCTAATTCATTCTTCTAAACCCTAAACTCATTGTTATGTATTGTATCTTCTCTTTCTCATGGCTGATCTAAATGATCTTGCTTGAGGAGTATCTTTATCATTTAAGGAGTCCAAATTTTCATGATATTCTCTATTTTAGTATTAATCACCTTTAAAACACATTTATTCTTCCCTATAAATTTTTAAAAGCTTACCTTCTCTACACAAGGATGCACTTTTCTCCATTTCAAGGTGTAGGCCTATAGATTGCATTATGAATCTTGACTGAGTCTGAGGTTGGGTCTTAATTTCCAATTAATATAGATGCCTACTTATATATTTAAGTCCCTTTTTATAATTTATCACCTTATAATGATGACATGACCATTTGTCTCTTCAATCATAACTTAAGACCTTGAATACAAACCTACATGCATACTTTTAACCCCATTTGATCATTTTTAGAGTCCATTCTGAGATAGTATACATCTATTCACATTATTTATTCATGATAATAGTCATGATAAAAATGAATATCATTTGAGGATTTATAATTGGAATGATCATCATGAAATCCCTTTAAGTCTGGATCACATGCTTAGGTCTTCAAATTTAGATCTACAACATGAGAGTTTCTCTTAACACTATTGACATTTGATGGTTTCTTTAACTTTGAAAATTTTGAATGGATTCCAATGATGAGTCAAAGGATTTATATTGGTTTATGAAAACTTATTTAATATCATATACTATTGAGAAGGACAAAAAATTGATCTCTTGATCCTCAAAAGTGACAAACCTACCCTTTATGACTTCAAACTATTCCTTGGCACATAGACCCTGCATGAGAGAGTTTTATATTGAAGCCTCCATAAAAAATTCTGAAGATGATCTAAAAAATACACCCTAGATACTTTTAAAAAAAATTGGTATCATTATCAAGTTCACACCTACAACTTTTAGAGAAAAACTAACTCAATAACAGTTTAGGAGGGTTTAAGAGCAACCTAGATTTTTAACAATGATTCATAAAGCATAGAGCCTTAATAAATGAAGTGTTATAATGGATTAGAATTATATAAAGAATAATTATTCCCCTTAATATCATTGGATTGTTCACTCTCTCTCCTTCTTTCACTAAATGAAAATCGATGTGCTTCTTAGGACTACCAAAAAGGGTGATAGAAGAATGAGGTGGGTTTTTTTCACTATTTGAGTTTAAAACTCCCTCCCAAGCATGGATTTAAACCTAGGAGGTATGAATTAAGATATTAATGATCATGAACATGATCCTACTTGGGAGAACCTATTCAAACCACCTACAAACCTCTTTTTTATGACATGGAAACTGCAAATGTTTCCTTGAAAATTTATAGAGATTATATACCAAGACCCCTAAAGTTTTTAGATGCCTGTATATATTTAATATGATTTGTCAACCTCTTCTATCTTTTTCAAACCTATCATTCTCTTGAAATATTCTTCTTTAGATGTTACAAAATGGATAATAAAGCATTGCAAAAATTGGTGTAGCATTATAAATGAATATTGCCACCTTTTTTGGCACTTGTATGAAATATAGGAAGAGTAAAACTCCTTGTAAATATTTTAGGTGACTCAAATTGACCCCTTAAACCTATTAAAACTCTTGAACTGACTTGACTATTCCATGAGGTTACTAGACAACATAAGGTCAAAAATGACATTTATCTTAATTTTTTCAAAACAACCTTAAATAATGCTAACCAAGGCATGAATTACCATTAAAAATTTTAAGAGAACCTTGTGAATAAATTTTTTAAGTAGAGGGTTTGAATATTTTTGACTTGGGGGTCAAAATGGTCAATAGAGATAAACTTGCCTAGTTAAGGTAAAACATTATTCTTTATGCTCTTACTCAATCCCAATGTATACACCAAATTTTTTGGTTAATTCCTCTATCTAACTTGCTTAGGAATTTGTGTCACATAGACCCTTTTTCCACTAGAAGACAAGATAATTCATGAATTCATAGATCTAATTAGACTCATAGTCCAATTTATAGATCTTGATGGCCTATATAGATAAGATGGGCATCAATTTTATCCTTTGATCCTATTAATGAAGGTCTATGTATCTTCCTTATAATGTTATTCCACGTGTCCACTTATTACTACTAAATAAATGTATCATGTCCTTTACATGCCAAGGTCCTACTATGTGGAAATTTTCATTAACTAACAACTTATATGAAGGTCTAGATTGTCTTAACTTTTATTTCATTATGGGGAAACAAGACCTTGACAATATAAAATTTTACCACTTGTCACTCGTTGTAGCAATGTCCTAACCCCAAGCTTATGCCAGATGGAATAATCTTAAAGACTCACTTAATATACTCTTACTATGAACACTATTTCTAAATTATATAGCATCTTGGTCTAATACACTTAGCAAATGCAATCATAGATGTACCTTCAACTTTTAGACCCTTCTTTATATTAAAAGGATTACATACATTATTTCTCTATGCCTAATTTATTATCTCTTATTTATACCAATGTTATTTTTATGACCCATACCTTTTATCATGCCCAAAATGTTATAAACTTGATTATCTTCATCTATGTAAGTTCTAGACCTATGCCTATTTTTTAACTACCCGGACACTTGTGTTCTTGTCAAATGCCTATGTCAACAACACAAGTGTCGTATTCCAATGCAAGTGTCTAGTGCCCTACATTTATCCAATTTTAAAATGATATATATCCTAAATGTTAGCCTAAGTAATTGAATGCAAGATATTATCCAAAGGGATTGGTATAAATATAATATCAACCTTCATCCATTCCTAACTTATAAAATACCTAAAAAGACACAAGGCAACTTACCAAAAGGATTCTATCAAAAAATCAAGAGGGAAATCTTCCCTATTTTCTTATATTTCCATATCATTCATAGGGAACACATCTATAGGTCTAAATACTAAAAGAGCATTCCATGAGCCACATTTTCCAAATTACAATCTAGGTCACTATTATACTTTCTTATCACACATTTCATGATTCATCCATAATGCAACACATAGGGAAGAACTACATGATTATTAGGCCCTCTTAATAGTATTATCTATGTATTTGGTGCTCACTAAAAGAGTTGTCTTTGGGAAAGCTTGACACTATGTTCCCACTAACCCATTTTACCATAGCCAATATGAAGATGAAGAACTAGGGGTTTGTTATTGGATAAAGAACATCAATCCATGACCCAAATATAAATGCACCAAAGTAAAGGTGACACATAACTTAGATACCTCTAGGTGGTTGCATATAATTTCAATAGGTATTCCATATTAGACACTTATGTCTAAGTTAGATATCAATGTCTATGTAGCCATCATAGGTCAATGCAAGTGTTCATAGTTACAGAGGCATAGTTTCTAAAATCAAGTGACTATTATAGAATCTAGATCTAGTCCACTTTATACCTATTCTAAATCTAATTTTTTATTAGCATTAGAAAAAAATAAGTATCTTGTTTCAATTTTATTTCAATATATATCACAGTTGTATTTTCTATCTTTATAATCTTAGTATAATAAATATAGTATATGTTTTATATGAGTTTTGAGAAAAAATGGCCCATTCTAGAGATAGTCTACCATCCTTATGCCCTAACTTATCTCTATCCCTTTAACCCTATATTCCCCTTAAAATATATTTTATAGTTAAACATTTTGTGAACCCAACCTTTGAACATCATTATTACCTAAGCATACCATATAGGATGTTTCTTACCTATGTTGTCATAATCCTTGCATTTTTTATCTCTCTTATCATGGATAATATTGAATGATTTCATGACTATGATTATGAAACTCTACAATGTTTTACCAAATAAGGTCTGAAAATTGATTACTCTTGTAATCTTCAAAATGCTAAAGCATCTAATATCAAATCTTTGAATGGTGGTAGCTACCATCCCCATAATTACCTCCATGCACCCACAATTTCAAGAGATGAGTTGATCCATCTTAAGGAAGATAAAGATAATTTACCATTACTCCCTACATCATCATAATATGATTTTGGCCTTTGATATTTTTTTAAATATGGATACAAAGTATAAGGGTTGGAAAAACATGAGCAAGGTATAAACCACCCTATATGTCTTACATATAATATAAATCGACAAGGCTTGGGAATTTCAAAAAAAACCTATGAGGCACCAACAACGAAAGTCATCTAATCATGCCCTTTAGGCACATTCTACCACAAAAGTGGGTACTTATGACCAAAATGGTCCTACATATGATTGTCAAAATTTATTAAAAATACATAATGAAATTATGACTAATTTAAAAATAACTTATAAGGGGATATTCCTTCAAATAAATTAATTCAAGCTCCTATAATTCACACATTTCCAAATAATATCCCCCTTAACAAAGGTTATGATTCATTCCCCACCTTTTTTGTCATTGAAAATTTATGAAAGGTAAAATAAAACATCATGTCATCTCTAAAAGAAGTCACTGACTTCAAATGCAACTAGATTTCCATAATACTAATGCAAATGCTACCTAATTAAAAAATAAACCTATTTAAAAATGTATACTTGAATGTCCTTATCCATAAGATTTTAAACTACTGAATTTATCTCTGATTTTGACAAAAGGACTCATTCAACCATATGATTAACTGTGTATTATTTTGGTCAATAGGTAAAATATGACAAAATATCAGTAAAAGTATTTCATATGAGAATTTAAAATGAGGCTCATAATCGGTTCTATATCCTACCAAAATTTTTTTTAACCACTTTTTCATAATTATAAGATGCATTATTCATGGCTTTCAATATCCATAAGGTGTCAAAACTTACATTAGAAAATTTTCACAATTTCAAACAATGTGATGATGAATACCTTCAAGGTTATACCATTTGATTCAAAATTAGATCATATGAGCTAGAATTATACCTTCAAATTTGGAGTTACAATTCATTTTTAATATATTTATTCATTCTCCATTGAAAGAAAGAGCATTACAAAAGCAATATGAATCATTTACCCATTTATATGTGGATGTACATAGATATGATTTATTCATCTTTACTCATCCAAATGAGCTTAACATATCCCATTATAATTGAAAAAAATTATACCTCACATAAAGGATGTAGATGAATTACCAAATGAATATTATGAATAAAAATGTGGAGTTCCTAATCTTTATATGAAAACCTTACAAGATTTACTTAATATGGGACCAATCTAAGGTCTGCATCCTATGAAAACACCCCAAAGTGAACAACCCAAAAATACTCCATTTCAAAAATATTTAAGAATATTATTATTCATGGGTGGTGATTATTTTTGGCATAACCATATTGATCCTATAGAAATAAAAACTATTTTTAATGTAAGACATTTATAATAGATTGGCTTTGATCTAAAAGATTTATAAAATAAAGGAGGTTAAAAATAATCTTTGGAAAACATAAAACTACCAATTTCTTGCGGTACTTAATTTATTTAAACATAATTTGGGTTATACCATAAACCTCTCCATATGTATTTACATTGGGAATCTTTGGTTATATCAAATGGGAACAAAAATTATCCAAAATCAGCAATGTATTTCCTATTATCATGAAGGCAAATCGATCCATATTACAAATGTAAAAAGTGATGAGTAACATGCCTTGTAACATTAAAATATCTAAAAATGATACAAAAAATTTTAAAAATACAACTTAAGGTTGTAAGGTCTCATAGATCCCAAAAATACCAAAAAAATTTAAAAAAACTTCAAAACTTCAAAAATTCAAAAATATGTTTAGCATTTACATGTTTTATTATATCCTTGGCATATATGTTTTGGTTTCATGTTTGTAGATTGAATATTATTATGTACTATATACAAATGTGTTTCTTACATATTTTTACTGTAATACATGCATACATAAATACATGATTTATGCACTTTGGATGTTGGGTTTTCCCTCTACTCACATAACCAGAATATTATGGACATCCACCTCTATGATCATGATACATATAGGTTATATCATGATATGATCACTTTAAATTATCATTATTCATCCCATATACACACTCAAAAATGCCTTTATCCATGATTATATCTTTTGTAGTGTACTTGATATGCTAGGTAATTAATTTTTTTGCTAATATATATTTTTAGAGACTAGTATCCTATGTTTATGTTGGTTACTTATGTTTCAAGTATGCACTTCCTTTCATGTCTTTCCTTGATATTATATTTATTTTTTGAGAATTTGAATATGTTTTATTTTTTGTGTCCCCCATGACTTTATTTGAATTTTTTACATTTGAATATGTCATTTTCCTTGTATGTTAAAATTTGAATATATCATTTCTTACCTTGTGGACATTTTACTAAGTCATTTCCATTCAATTATGCATAATTTGAACATGCCCCTTTTTTTAGCCTCCTAGGACCTTTGTATTTTTATTTTATTTTGAGTAATCTTATGTGTGTGCTTAATTGGTTGTTGAGCTTATGTTATTACTATCTAGACATTGTCATGATCTTTATCATGCATCTTAGGACTTGGTGTGATCAAATTATTTGTGCTTCAATGATATATCTACCTAGGCACATTACCTCTATCTACTTCATGATACATTCATAGTTTACATGTTTATCTTGTCCTTTTAATGTAAGATAACTACTAGTTGTTACTTCCACTCACCTCAAAAGGGGGGGGGGGAATATCAATGGGGGCATGTTATAGGGGCATGACTTACACATTACTTCAAAGATTCATAATATAGTGGGGGAATGTTTTAGAAACATTTTCTTCACACTCATTCAATATAAAACATACCCATATTAATGGGGGCATGTTTTGGAAACATTTCCTCCATATTTCTTAAATTTAGATTACAGTGGGGGTGTTAGGCCCCTTTTTGTGATACCTAGTTGATCGTGCTAACTCAGCATGTGGTAGTCATTGAAAATGATTTCTTAGTGATAGTTGGGATAATCTTAAAATATCTTATACTAGCTAGTAATAAATCACTTAGCACCCGGTTTTTTAAGGACATCCCTTTTAGTGCTTACATATGGCAGTTGGAGAGCACGGGTGTCAGAGTAGTGGAGTCGATAGCATAATGACTCCTAATGATAGCTCAAAACCCAACATGTATCCATCTAACCTATAAAGAAGATTCCCTTATACCTATAAAAACAAGCTTAAACCTAAGGAAGAGGGAGGTGACCTTATTACAACAAAGATCTATAGGTTTAGCTCTAAGATTATACATGCATTTTGGCTTAAAAACCAACATGAATACCTCAAATAATCACCATGTATCACCCAAGATTTCTTGTGATCCACTAGGATTATAGTAGAACTTAGATGAGTGCATTTTATATTTATATAAACTATACCTTGTGTTGACAAACTTTGAGTTAATAGAAATGGCATTGCATATCTTCTTGATTGATTGATTCTTTCTATATAGTCTAGCATGATTATATGTTTACAGCTTAAGTTTTATGGGAATAATGTTATAGTTTTCATTTGTTTAATGTATTATGATGTAAAGTTATATTCAAAGTTGATAATGACATTATTATGCCATATAATGACTTTGGTATACTTATGAAATTATTTAAGTGTTGAAATTGTCATACATTGAGGCCCTAATACCCATGCCTATAGTGCTAACTTGAATAATGAAGACTTGAGTATAAGCCATTCCCTTGATTTGGCTAAGCTCCTGAATGACCCTTGACTCACTATCCCCATAGCTTATACCATTAAGAGCTATGCCTAGCCAGACATGAACTCACACTAAATTACTTGTGCCCTTAAATAAGCTTGCACCGCCTAATCTTATTCAAGATGGCATGCACCAATAGGCTACCTAAGCATAATTCATTAATGACTAAGTCCCATTAAGACTAAGGTTATACCATGTTTCAACTAGTCTAATGTGGGCCCCGATCCTTTCACGTCTGCACTTCAGGTGAGTACACAAGCCTTTTGCCTTATGTGAAATTGATTTCAACATAGTAGTGCATTTAAATGTTGTGTGCCATAAACTTTTACTATGATTTCACCTAGCTATATAGAGTATAGAATTGACTTGGATTGATTTCTAGAAAATGAATAAGCACATGATCTAACAAGGAGACCTTTTCTACAACATTTTGGTTTTGTTGTTAGGACTCATTTTGAATTTTATTTCTATAATGGTGCAACATGATGCTCTAAATTTCATGTGATAACATTGAGTTCTAGATAGATTAAGTAGAAGATAGTTTCACATAGAAACATCTAGCATGCCAAGGATAAAAGCCTAGAGAATGGGTGCAATCCAGCCTATATGATTCTTTATATGAGGTGTTTTTTTTTTGAACTACTTGAGCATGCGTATAAATGGTTGGTTGCCTATATCACCTCTAAAATATTAAGCTATGGCCAATGCTTTGACTAGAAAAGGGAACACCTAAAGAGGCTTGATATCCTAGATGATATTTAGATGTGCATTGTAGATAAGTGGTGGAGTGGTATGTTAAACAACTACATGTTAGAATTTGTAGTGTTAACATTCTCTTAACCTAAAGAACTAGAGTATGATTTTTATCACAAACTAAGGGGTGTGTTTATAAGAGGGCTCAACACTAGACTAAAAAAATTACTAGTGGATTGTGTTATTGAGACCATAAGAATGGAAGGATGAAATCCTTACACATATGAGAAAGCATAGATGTTGAGAATGGGAAGTATAGGTGAGGGATGATGGAAAGAGACAAGTAACCTAACACTTGAGAGATACAAAGGTAGAACTAAAATAAGTGAAGGCATAGGTTGATAGATGATATAAAACCTACAAGTGTCGAGAGGACCCATAATAAGTGGGAAGGGCATGTAGAAGGATCCCTTGAACTATAATAGAATGATGAAAAAGAGGAGGAAAAAAGAGATTGAGATCAATATGTGGTGAATGAGGATGTACCAAAAGTACCTACCCCCTTTAAACCTAAAGTGCAAGCTCATGCACTAGATTCTCCCCTGGAAGATAGAAAAATGATAATTGACCCTATTATTAACATTGAATTTGAAAGACTTCAAACTTTAAACTAAGACTTTGTGATCAAACAAGTGATACCTTATGAGCAATTAAATAAGAATACCACAAAACCAGTGAGTGCCAACCTAAGAATCTAGAACATAAGCACAAGCATTCCCATTTAGAGGACATTAGCTATGTCAACTGGGTAATAGCCCACAGGAAGTTGCCTATCACCACAAGTGAGCGACATCATGTTATTCAGCTTAAAAATGCAACCTACACCAATAGGGTCAGTGCTCAACCCTATAATCATAGGCATTGGAGGACTACCTCTAACACATACACCAGGGGGAAAATGCTTTAGACTTTAGCACCACCCCTTTAATATATTTATTATGAAATGGTTATGTACTTTCCCAAGTATCATGGTCTAGATAATTCATGGAGAATGTGCTAAAGTGTGAACTTTAATGGCATGTTTGGGGTATTCCCTAATCAGAGTGCAAGGAAACTTAGTTTGTAACCACTTTACTAGATTGTGCCCATACCTAGTATCAAAAATTTGATCTAAACTAGGCTATGGTTGATTATGATAACTAAAGGAGGCTTTCCTAATGAAGTTTGATATTCTCAAGTTTGAGTAATAAAGTATCATGATACTCCAAGAAATTATCCAAGGGCTATCTGAGAACATGCACCTATATGATGCATAGTCTAAGTCTAAACTTCCATATGATATCCACCCCTCCCAACATGCATAATGGTTTGTTAGGGGCCTACCAGTACCTTTCAAGAGATTTTTTTCCATGAAGACCTTCATATAACCCTATGAAGTGATTGAAACTACACTCTGGGCCAAGGCAGTAGGTAGTGCCAACACTAAGATCAACCCATTCATAGAAGTGCAAATCATGTTAATGGACTCCTAACTATAGAAGATGATTACTAGTTTGATGTATGATGCTCACAGTAGATTATGGTGTATTGACTATGAGATGGAAGAGCATAACAAGAATAATTTCCCATAAATAAATGTTCACACCTTACTTCTCAACTATGAAGTTTGTCATGGGTTGCATGAATCTCAAAATTGTCCCCTGTTGTAGTGCACCAATCAAGTATACACTAATATCTATTGTAAAATATACAACACCTATACTAATTCAATATTTTATTTCTAAGTCATTGATGAGATGTGCCCAAATATGGAGAGACGCACATGGTAGGATATAACCACAACTGGAGGGTAGGTGAACCAAGGAAATAAATGTTGTGGCCAACAAAATGTTAGCTATGGGAATTAGTGAGGTACACATGAGTAAGGTGGAGGATGTGGTGGAGGAAGATTCACACCATAATAATGTTATAAATGCAAGTTAACTAAGTATTACTAGCATGAATTCCCTATGTACCCAATGTGCAAGTATTGTCAAGGACCACATGCAGTCAAGGATTGCTTAGACATGTACAAAAAGCTAACTTAAGGTCAGCCTAATATAGATAAAGGTGCCATCATGGTTATGTGAAAGAAAAAAAAAGGATAAATGGGCTCCCAAGCTATAACAAACTTGCAATGAACCACCTAAGGTACATACCATAGCTCAAATTGGATTCATCACACAGCTACCTACTACCCCAACAAAGTATCTACACTTGGAATATAGTGATTCAAGTTGCATAAAGTGTATAACATGACCTGAGATAAAAGACACACTTTACCTTGACTTAAAATGACATAAGGACATCTTATAACAAGCCATGAGTGTAATAAAATAATTTCAAGGAGAAATCCAACTAGTTAGGGATCTAAAAGCATAGGCAAGCACTGTGTGCAAGAAGCAAGATAGCTAAGAGTTTGAAGTACAAGAATTGACCAAGATCCTTCACCTTCTATAATCTAAAGGGATGCTTACCCTATTGAAAAACTTGCTTTTAGAGCATGCAGGGAAGAGACTAGAGGGAGAGGCCACACCTCAGATGATTGAGGTTACCACACGACATATGGAGTGGGTACATAAAGTAAGGCATACTCTAAACATAAAAAATTAACAAGAACTACTAATAAATGCCACCATTAATAGATGATCTATTTGTGATATCCTTATGGACATGGGCATCGAGGTTAAAATTCTAACTAAAATTTCTTACGAGAAGATGGGATGGTTACCCTTATAATCCTCCCCTCATATGTTATTTATGTCCAACAAAACATAAATTCAACCTATCATGATCTTAATGGGCACCCATTTTACATATTATGGGCACCAAATTCCAAGCCAAATTTTAGGTAATCAAGTTGGTAGAGCATGATAACTACGCAATGTTCTTAGGGAGGCCATGGTGCCATGCCAATAATGCACACATGCACTTCAAGAAGTGTTACATGACTTTTGAGAATGGTAGAGAGAGGGTGGTGATCCCCCTATCAAGTGATTAAGGACCTCCATATGTGGAAAGTGTTTATCTCAAAGATGAGATCAACCACATTTATAACATCATTATGTGAGGCATCAAGAAGCTTAACCCAAGTGACCAAAGAGTGATCAAATGGGAGGATGGACAATTAGTGTCCAATAAAACTTATGTAGCCTATGATATATGGGTTGATTAAGATTATGAGGTTATTGGCTGAAGGTACCACCTAGTGTGGGTAATTAAGCCAAGGTTAACTAGAATAAGATTAATCAAGGTTGATTTTTCTTAGAATAAATGGGCTCCCCATACCAAAAAGGTAGGGAAAATGGTGTTTTAGTTGAGTAAATGTAACCTTTCAACACTCCCAAAATATGGAAGGAGCCAACTTATAGAGAACTATGTCCATAACATTGAAGCATGCATTCCCACGGAAATAGATAGAATGGGCACACTAGTGCATACCCTAAAGGGCACTATTACTCATTGGTGGGTAGTGCATAGGCCTAGCTTTCCAATATGATAAGATATGAAGGTAGTAATATGCACTAGGTTTTGAAAGAGTAATTATGACTTAGACATACCTGCTTACTCAAGTGCTTCTAACCTAATTATGCACGTGTACTTATGTGAAGAAACTTAGACTATCTACAACTAAAATGTGCCCAAAAACCTATAATTACATGACTTATATAGGACTTTGAAAACATGGGCATGATCATGGTATATTTTAAATGAAATTCACTAAGAGATAGGAGACTAAGAGGTAATTAAGGATAGGTTCATACACACCTTCTATTTTTCTTCACAAAACTTAGAGTTACTGGAGCCACTACAAGTCATTCAAAGGGCAATGCTTGATGATATTGTCATCCTAGAAGAGCACTTTAGATACATGTTTAGGGAGAATGGACTAGTGATCTTGACATTTTTTGAAGAAAAGGTGCTCAATAGTGACTCAATTGAGGAGGATGATGAGACCTAGGAGTGAAATTGGAAGGATCTAATAAGAAGACAAAAATTCATGTGCCTTATGGATGATAGAATCTGAGATGAATAAGATATGACTCATCTTTAAATTAAAAAAATGGAGGGTATAAGGCAATTAAAGACTCTCATCATGAGAGGAATTAACCCTATCATGTGCCACTCAAGACAACTAAAGTAGACATCAATGTAGGAGAGCTAAAGATTACCACTATATGCACCTATTAGTCTAATGTAGAGATGGCATGAATCATAAACCTCTTAAAGGAGTTTTATGACTTTTTCCCATGTATCTATTGGGATATGAAAGGTACCCACCCTTCCCTTGGCAAAATGAGGATAAAGATAGTGGATGGTGCAAGGCCTATTAAGAATCACCTATATAAGATGAGCCCCAATCTTCATGCCAAGGTGAAAATGGAGATTGATGGAATGCTTATCATTGGCATCATATACCTTATACAAGAGTTTGAATGGGTAAGTTTAATGGTTATAAGCATTAAGAAGTATGGGTGAATATGGATCTATATTAACTATAGACTTCTAAATGCTACCTGTGTTACTGACCTATTCTTGACCCTATTCACCATCAAGGTCCTGGATGGCATCATAGGTTGTAAAATTTATACTTTCACTAATGGTTTCTTAGGCTACCATTAGGTATAGATCAATGAGGAGGATAAGCCTAAGACAACCTTTACAACTAAATGGGGTTATTTTTCTTATAATTTGATGTCATTTTGGACTCAAGAGTGTGCTAACCATATTCTCTAGAGTGGTGTTCACTACTTTCAAAGACTTCATCCATAAGTTCCTCCAAGTCTATGTCAATGATTAAACTATGTATATCCTTATAAAAGATCACTATGAAAATCTATGACTCATGTTTGAGAGGTGAAACAATCTCTAGATATATTTAAACCTAAAAAAGTGAATTTTCACAATCCCATTTAGAACATTGCTCAGGCACATTGTCTACAAGGATGGTTTGCTTATTGAACCTACAAAGATAGCCATCATAATTTAAATCCATACTCCAACATAGAAAGACATTCACACTTTTATAGGCCATTGTAGATACTATAAGAAGTTTATATGGAGCTATGAAAATATCATAGTGCCTCTAGAAGATCTCTTACATAAATATGACCCTTTCTATTAGGGCGAGGTGAAAGAGGAGTCTTTTGAAAAATTAAAGTTAAAGTTGGCTATTTTGTCAATTCTATAATTCCCAGACTAGACTACTCCTTTCCATATCCATGTTGATGATTTAGGCTCCACAATTGGGGTTGTATTGGTGTAATCAAGCAAGGGCAAGATAGACTATCCCATCTCCTTCATAAGTAGGAAATTGATGCAAGCAAAATAGAAATACACCACCATCAAATGTGAGGCATTGGTAATGGTCTATGCCTTACAAAAATTTAGTCAATATCTATTTGTGACCCCATTCATCTTTTTTACTAACCATGAGGCACTCAAGTACCTCATAAACAAGCCTATTTTATATGGGCACATATACAAATGGATAATCCTATTCCATGAGTTTTAGTTCTCCATTATTGTTAAACCTAGAAAGTAAAACATGGGGCTAAACCATTTATCCCACATAAATTCTAGTGATGTAGTGATGCTGATTGAGGATTACATGCTAGATGTGTAATTATACAAATTACATTGCATCCCTAAAAATTTAGTAGAGATTACCACTTTCCTAACATCTAGGTTTGTACCCCAGACCATGTCAAATAACGAGAAGAATAAACTTGTAGTTCATGCCACCCCCTTTCAGTGCATTGAGGGGGAGTTGTACAAACTAGGTAGAGATGAAGTCCTACTCTTATGTGTTCTATAACATGAAAGGGACTCCATAGTAAAATAAGCACATGAGGGAATCAAAGGAGGTCATTTCATTGGAGAAATAATGATGTGCAAGATATTGTAGTTAAGCTTATGGTGGCCAAGCCTATTCCAAGATGAAAAGGAATGTGCCAAGGCATGTGACATATGCCAATACACTAAGAATCTCAATCTCTAAGATGAGATGCCTCTCATCCCCATTTTTTCCTAGGAACCATTTTAGAAATAAGTCATTGATTTTGTTAGGCCAATAACTACCATAGCATGGTGCACATGTGCAATGTATATTTTGGTAGCCACCAACCATTTCACTAAGTGAGTCAAGGCCATGCCAACAAAATATTACATAGCCATAACAACCATGCACTTCATCTAGGAAAACATAAAAAGATGATATGGGTACCTATTAAGTCTGACTAGTAAGAGATACACTCATTTAATTAATAAGATGGTGTACATCCTCTTAATTGAGTACATGGTGGTGTACCACAAGACCACCCCATATCATCCATAAGAAAATGACACAACTAAATCATTCCACAAGATCTTGAGAATATGCTTGACAAAGATATGTAATTTTGGTCACAAGGATTGGGATGATCATGTTTCAATAGTACAATGGGCATATCACATGACATATAAGTGCCTAAATAAATCTACACCATTTCAACTAGTGTTTGGTAATGAAGTAGTTTTCCCCATGAAATTTATGGTGTCATCCTTATGAATTACATAGATTTATCACTTAGATGACCAAAAATATTTGAGCACAAGGTTAGAAGACTTAGAATGCTTAGACAAACATCATGCCCAAGAAAGATGGAGTCAACAAATCAAAAATGTGCAACAAAAGCTCTAGCATGACAAGAATATCAAGCATAAGGAGTTGATTAAAGATATATTGGTGTTGATCTATGACTCAAAGTACCTTAAGCACCTAAGCAAGTTAAAAATAAGGTAGATGGGCCCCTATATCATCCACCACATACTAGAGATAGGTGCATGAAAGTTTTACATATTGTCCTACAAAATGCTCTTAGGGCATTTCAATGGCAACCAACTGAAACTATATCAATAGTAAGATGACACTTGCACCATAAGAACACCAACTTTTTTATCACTAAATGGTTTGAGTTGAGCTAACTAGAATATAGTTTGGTATAAGCCAAACCATTCTTTTTCTTTTTCTTTTGTTCCTTGTATAGTATAAAGAGGCAATAAGAAGTGTACTATGGTTGTAAGGACTTATCAACTAGTACTTTATGCCTAATTCCAACTAAGTGAGTTAAGAACTTGTGCTTTCTAAGCACCTACAGCTATACATCTAAGTGGTAGGTGCATGAGACTTGTCAAACTCAAAAAATAAGCACACAAAACTCTATATATGGTTCTAAATGAAGGGAGATTATAAGCCCATAATGAACCACTCTAGAATTTCACATATAATTCCAATTAGGTGAGTCGAGCACTTACACCCTCTAAGCACATAAGGCTAGACATCTAAGTGGTGGGTATATGTAACTCACCAGATGCAAGTAGATGACACACAATATACATGTGCACAAAGTGAATATTATAGGGTTCTTGGCGGCCCAAGAATGATCTAATCTAGCACTCTAGTGCTTCCTCACATAATACTATTTGGGAGAGTTGATCCCATTTACTTTCTCATCACCTAGGGCTAGACACCTAAGTTTTTGGGCATGAATAAGTTACCAAACCTTAAAAATTTGAAAACAAAATTAAAAATTACATAAATTCAAAGGTAATCTTTTTGTCATAGTTAGAAATAGGTGCATTAATTTCTCATTCACCATAAACTAGAGTAGAAGGTGAATATGCTCAATAGGGTTATGCATAAAAAATAAAGTGAAGATGCTCAACATGGTTGGGTGAAATAAATAAAGTGAAGATGCACAATATAACTATACATAAGAAAACTAGAAGAGAAGCCTAGCAATAGAGGACCAGTGCAAGGGATTTGTATTGGGTAGGATAGGCTAAAGCAAGATGAATCACAAAAAACTGACCAAAATAGAGAAGCATGATTGAAATAGAAGCACAACTAGAAGATAAAGTGGAACCAAGGAGGTTAAATTGTGTGCATGTGAGGTGTTGCACCTAGGTTACCACAAGGAAGGTGAATGTTATGCCATTAAACAAGCACAAGACAAGAATTGTCTAAGATAGCTAGCATCTACCCAAGTTTGAGTAAGAAGTGACTATTTGAACTAAATGTCACTTCACTAAATTACTATTAGAGATTATTCAATAAATTGATAGTAGAGGCACCAAGATATGTAATTAATGCATTGATGATAAAGGATTTTCATGGATTTATCAAAGAACCTATATTAATAATGGTAGATTTATCAAGTGGTAGACTTGATTAGGTTTCAAAGTTTATATTAACTTAAGACTAAGAGTAAACCTAAGAAAAAACTAGAGAGCCAAGGTGAAAATACCCTATACCAGTGAGAATCTAAGCACTTTCAGGTAGTAAGAGTGAATGATTACATGCTAGGAAGGATTGAATTCATAATAAGAGTGATTTTGAGAAGTGTTGAGAAAGGTTTCTATAGAAAATAAATAGTTGGAAAATTGTATTAATGTCTCAAATGCCATTAAAGGTTAGTGAAGCTCGAGATCTAAAGGAATAGTCACAGATTCTATGACTATAAAAGTGCCACCACCATTCAAGGCTTTGATAAACTATATCTACCATATTTCAACACTAATAGGTTTAAGATGGTGAAGAAATAGAAGGGATCAAGCTCTAAGCTAGTGTAACATGACCCAAAATAGGAACATATAACACCCAAATAGCCACTACAAAAATAATAGTTTAGAGAGTAGAAGCAGTAAGCATGGCATAGGTGGACACTGAGGTGCTCACCAAAATGTCTTACCAAGTAATGAAATTCCCTATAGAGGTTTTGATAAGTGAGGATTGACACTCTTTTATGCATGTGTGTTAGCTAAAAGAGTATAATCATCGCATGTTTAGTCATTTATAGGACCTCATGCAAGATTAGATGGTGAACATAGGGAAAAATATGGGGCAAAGTGATGCCTTGTTTGATGTCTTGATCTAAGACAAATTAATAGCAGCTAACACAACTCAAATTTATAAATTACCATGTTTTAGGAAGTTAAAGGATCTATTTCAATTCCTACTCTCACACATATATGAAGATCACATTTACTTCATAGGGAAGTGTATGTAGATTTATAAATAGTTGATAAAGATAATAATCAAGCTTCAAGACACTAATAAGGACATCCATCAGATGATGGATGATGATGAAGAGGTGAAGCATGTATCCCAACTCCTAAAGTATTTAAATGGGGTTTTATATTTCCTATCAAAGAGTGAAAGGACCCTAACATGAGGGTAGTGGCATGCCTTATTAGATCCAAGCTATGCCCATGTGGTCAATAGACCAATGTGACTAAGGTATACCTTTGCATCACCTATCACATGGTGCAAGGGGTATAGTTCAACATTACTAAATTAATCATAGATGAATTTTTGAATAATTTGCAAGAGTAATACTAGGAAAATGAGACATTCAAATGGGGATCCATACTCATTCTCATTGTCATGGAGGAGATTAGGATTCTAGATGAGGATGAGGATAAATGCCCATCCATAACACAATGAATCCCCAACACAAAAGTACAAATAATTTATGAGCCCTTCTCTTTCAACACCAAATATAAGAATCAAATCATGGGGTGGTGTGATAAATACATAGAGGCCTTTAGGATAGAATGGTGCATCCCTTAGGGGCTCCTTTAGAGTATGTTTAGAATGACAATCTTTATCATAATGTAACACTATTGTGTAGTTCATTTATTAATGGTTGATGTTAGCATGTTAGGGTGGATAAAATTCCACTATGCCTTCTTGGTAAGGTACTTTATGGATATGCTATATTGGATCCCCAATACATAGCAGTTAGACATTCTAGTAAAAGAATTGGATATGGTGAGGCACATGATGAGGTGCTAATTCACTCACATATATGGGAAGGCTACTAAGGATGAAGATGATGAATCAAATCACCTAGATATCCACCCCCTTCAAGATTAAACCATACATAACCACATTCATAGATTATACTATGAGATGAAGCCATGGAAGAAGGGCCTCAACACTAAGCAAAGTGAAGACCCTCTAATCTAGATCAGTGATGAAGGAACTTTGATGCCAATAGAGAAGATGTATCCTAAGAAGAAGAGGGGGAGACTTTGGAAGAGATATAGGAGAAAATAAGGCTCAAAATCACATTAGAAGAGGAAGACTCTCCTTTGACCTCCATAAATAAATACATGTAATTCATGCTAAAGGCTTCCCAAAGCATAAATAAGAAGGAGAAGGTTCCTCCTATGGCACCTAGGATAATCTTATCTAACATAGAGGAGGAAGAGGAGATAGAGGAATAAATAGTTAGGGGGCCATATACATCATGCCAAAGGAAGATGAATCCTCATCAAGTGAATAGACCCCCTCTCCATGCCCTTAGATTGAATTAGAGAGGAAGAAGTGAAGATGAAGGAAATTTAGCCCTAATGATGTCAATATGAAGAAGGTGATAGAGCTAGAGGAACAAAGAGAGGAAATAAAAAAGGCTAGGATGTCAAAAGAAGCCATTGAGATGTTTGAGGCCAAAGAGTGTAGGAAATAAGTAGATAAGTGAAAGGTGTGGGAGATGAAGGGAAGGAAATAAGAGAGGAAAGAAAGAGAAATAGGTGAAAATCCTAGTAGGGTAGAAGCACATGGAGAAATAATAACTATAGGTGCACCAACTAAAGAGGAGTTAAAGTTAAAATTGGAGAACATGGTCCTAAACCAAGAGAACATCAACATGATACTAGAGTTACACCAAAAATGAGAGGACATGAGGGCCAAGGGCATGACCCAAGCTGAAATTAATTGAATGGAGGCCAAGGAGATAAAGGCAAAAGAGAATAAATGTAAATCACATGCCAAGAAAAGGAAGGCTAAGAAAAAAAGGCTAAAGAATAAAAAGGAAAGAGGAAAAAAAAAAGAGAAGGTGGCCTAGGTAGAAAGGGCTAGAATTAATAAAGAAAGAGAGGAAAAGGTTTATGTTAGCATGGAACCTAAAAAGGAGAAGGCAACTAAAGAGGTGCCTAGTAATAGAGGTATCACCATGCCTTAAATCACGTATAATAATAATGGTAGATTTAGCAAGTGGTATACTTGTTTAGGTTTCAAATTTTATATTAACTTAAGACTAAGAGTAAACCTAAGAAAAAAATAGAGAGCCAAGGTGTAAAAACCCTATACCAGTGAGAATCTAAGCACTTTTAGGTAGTAAGAGTGAATTATTGCATGCTAGGAAGGATTGCATTCATAGTAAGAGTGATTTTGAGAAGTGTAGAGAAAGGTTTCTATAGAAACTAAATAGTTGGAAAAGTGTATTAACATCCCAACTACCATTAAAGGTTATTAAAGCTCAAGATCTAAAGGAATAGTAATAGATTCCATGACTATAAAAGTGCCACCACCATTCAAGGCTTTGATAAACTATATCTACCACATTTCAACACCAATAGGTTTAATATGTTGAATAAATAAAAGTGATAAAGCTCTAAGATAGTAAAACATGACCCAAAATAGGCACATATAACACCCAAAACAACCACTACAAAAATAGTAGTTTAGAGAGTAGATGTAGTAATCATAACATAGGTGGGCATCGAGGTGCTCACCAAAATGTCTTACCAAGTAATGTGATTCCCTCTAGATGTTGTGATAAGTGAGTATTGACACTCTTTTTTGCATGTTTACTAGCTAAAAGAGTATAATCATCACATGCCCAATCATTTATAGGACCTTATGCAAGATTAGATGGTGGACATAGGGCAAAAGATGGGGCAAAGTGATGCCTATTTAATGTCTCGATCTAAGAAAAATTAATAGCATCTGGCACAACTCAAATTTATAAACTACCATTCTTCAAGAATATAAATGATCTAGTTTAATTCTTACTCTCACACATCCATGAGGATCGTATTTACTTCATAGGGAAGTGCATGAAGATTTCTAAATAGTTGATAAAGAGAATAATCAAGATTTTAGACACCAATACAAACATCCATTAGATGATGGATAATGATGAAGAGGTTGAGAATATATCCCAACTCCTAAAGTATTTAAATGGGATTTTATTTTTCCCATCAAAGAGTGAAAGGACCCCAACATGAGGGTAGTGGCATGCCTTATTAGATCTAATCTATGCCCATGTGGTCGATAGATTAATGTGACTAAGGTATACCTTTGCATTACCTATCATGGTGTAGGGACTATAGTTCAACATTATTAAATTAATCATCAATGAATTTTTTAATAATGTGCAAGATTTCCATCGAGAAAAAGGGATATTCAAATGGGGATCCATCCTTATTCTCATTGTCATGGAGGAAATTAGGATTCTAGATGAGGATAAGGACAAATGTCCATCCATAGCACAATGAATCCCCAACACAAAATTACAAATACTTTATGAGCCCTTCTCTTTAAACACTAAATATAAGAATCACATCATGGGGTAGTAGAATAAATACATATAGGCCTTTAGGATAGAATGGTGCATCCCTTAGGGGATCCCTTAGAGTATGTTTAGAATGACAATCTTTATCATAATGTAACACTCTTTTGTAGTGCATTTATTACTATTTGATGTCAACATGTTAGGGTGAATAAAGTTCCCCTATGCCTTCTTGGTAAGGTACTTTAGGAATGTGCTACATTGGATCCCCAATGCATAGCAATTAGACATTCTAGTAAAAGAACTAGATATGGAGAGGCAAAGGATGAGGTGCTAGTTCACTCACATAGATGGGAAGGCCATTAAGGATGAAGAGTATGAATCATATCACCTATATATCCACCCCCTTCAATATTAAACCATACATAGCCACATCCATAGATTATACTATGAGATTAATCCATGGAATAAGGGCCTCAACACTGAGCAAAGTGAAGACCTTCCAGTCTAAATCGGTGATGAAGGAACTTTGGTGCCAATAGAGAATAAGTATCCCAAGAAGAAGATGGGGGAGAATTTTGAATAGATAGAGGATAAAATAAGGCTTAAAGCCACCTTAGAAGAGGAAGCCTCTCCTTTGACCTCCACAAAGAAGTGTGTGCAATTCATGCTAAAGGCTTCCCAAAGTGTAAATAAGAAGGGGAAGGCTCCTATGACACCTAGGATAATCTTATCTAACGTAGAGGAGGAAGAGGAGATAAAGGAATAAATATTTAAGGGGGTGTATACATCATGCCTAAGGAATATGACTCCTCATCAAGTGAATGGAATCCCTCTCCATACCCTTAGACTAAATTAGAGAGGAAAATGTGAAGATGAAAGAAATTTATCCCTAATGATGTTGATTTTCAGAAGGTGATGGAGCTAGAGGAATGAAGAGAGGAAATGAGAAAGGCCAGGATTTCAAAAGAATCCATTGAGATGGTTAAGGCCAAAGAGTGTAGGAAAGAAGTAGAGAAGTGCAATTTTTAGGAGTTGAAGGGAAGGAAATAAAAAAGGATGAAAGAAAGAGAAATAGGTGAAAATATTGGTGAGGTAGAAGCACATGGAGAAACAATACCTATAGGTATGCCAACTAAAAAGGAGTTGAAGTGAAAAAAGAAGAACATGGTCATAGACCAAGAGCACATCAACACAGTGCTAGATTTGCACCAAAAATGAGAGGCCATGAGGGCCAAGGGCATGACCCAAGCTGAAATTTATTGAATGGAGGCAAAGGAGATAAAGGAAGAAGAGAAGAAATGTAAAGCACATTCCAAGAAAAAGAAGGCTAAGAAAAAAATGCTAAAGAAGAAAAGGGAAAGAGGAGAGAAACAAAAGAGAAGGTGGCCTAGGAAAAAAGGGCTAGAATTAATAAATAAAGAGAGGAAAAGGTTTCAATTATCATGGTACCTAGAAAGGAGAAGGCAACTAAAGAGGTTCCTAACACCCACTCTAGCCTAGCAGATGAAGTTGCACAATAGGCATGCCCCAGTTTTGAATGGGTGTTTGAAGATAAATAAGGTGATGCTAGCACCTAAAAATAACAAATGAGAAGGAATTAGAGACATTGTTGGGATAAGAAGGAAGAATAGCACTAAGGATTTTCATGCCAAGGAAACAAAACAAGAAAAAGAATCAAACAAGGAAGAAAATATTGAGGAAGAAGCCCTCTAGAAATAAGATGGTGAAAATAGCATGGAAGAGAGAGAAGAGGTAGAGTAAGAGGATAAGTCTGATGAATAATCACTAAGAGAAGAAGAATAAAGTAGGGGAGAAATCCCTAGTGCTAGTGGAGGGGATCAGGAACATACAAAGGTAACCATTGAGGTTGAGGAGTATGAGCCAAACTATAGAGAGGAAGTGTAGAGAGGGTTCACCTAGGATGATGAATTTTATATGATGGGGTACATGCCCCCTTGAGCTACCATGACCTTGATGAGCCATCAAATTTATTGGGCCCTTGATTTCTACATGGATGAACCTTAGTTTGAGGTGCCTTTAAAATCAATTCAAAGCACCAAAAAACTAGAAGAGGGGCATGACTACCAGCTCATGAATCCTATGAGGTCAACTAAAACCCTCTTCAAAATGGCCTCAAAAGTGGAATGCAATAACATTTTCAATGATGTTTATGGTACCATGTGGAAAGACATTATTCTCAAATCAAAATAAGAGATAAAATAAATGAAGCTCAAACTTCAGCAGCTAGTCAAGTGCATCAAAGAAGTGGATCCATCCATTTTGGATGCTATTGATACTTAAAAATGCAAGAAGTTGATAAGGTTTATGTGCTATTAGAATAAATTCTCACCTAGAGGAAGATAGTTATAGAGGAACAAGAAGACCCTAGTGAAGCCATTAGAATAGAGATAAACAAAAATCTTGATGTGGTAGAGGACCTCTTCATTAAATTAGAAGAGGGCATAAAAGAAGTGGATTTCATTTTTTGGAACTTCACCATTCAAGCATTAGTCATTGACACATGAATTTAAAAGGTGAATGAGGAAAAGGATGCTTTGATGAATCATGTATTTACTATGAAAAGGATTGAGTACATCTAGTTTATGGTGTAGGTCAATACCTTAAGCACCCAGTTAAAGACCTAAGAGCAAGAATTGGAGGCACTTTTATGTGCCTTTTAGATAAAGGTAAGTAAATATGAGATATTTTAGATGGTGGGGTGAGAAGATCAAAGGAAAACATGGAATGCTTTAGGAAAGAACTGGAAAACATGAATGTGTTCATGACTGAGGCTATATCAATAGTACCAAAAGGCATCATCGAAGAAATCAAGCTCTTTATTTAGGGCTTTGAAAACTTTAATGTGGAATTGTAGTAGAGTGTTCCTAAATTTTGAATAGTAAAGACACTAAAATACTATTCTAAGGGTAGACTAAAATTTTTGTATAGGATAATGTTGGGCCCCTTTTTGTGATACCTAGTGGACCATACCAACTTAACACATCTCAACACATGTTAGTCATTACAAATGATTTCTATTTTGAAACTATTATTACCATCTTGGAGAATCTTCAAATATATTACACCAATTGATAGGTATTTTCTTGGTTCCTAGGTTTTAAGGGACATCCCTTTGAGTGTTTGCATAAGGAAGCTGGAGAGCACATCTGTTAGAGTAGTGGAGCCAATGGCATAATGACTCCTAGTAATAGCAAAACACTTGGTGTGTACCCATTTGACCTGGTAATAAGATGCTCCTCTACCTATAAAAATTATCTTAAACCTAAGGAAGAGGGAAGTGACCTTATTACAACAAAGCTCTATATGTTTATTTCTAGGATTATACATGCATTTTGGCTTAGAAACTAGCATGAATACTTTGAATAATTACCATGTATCACCCAAAATTTCATATGAGCCATTGGGATTGTAGTATAACTTAGATTAGTTCAGTCTCTATTTATATAAACTATGCCTTGTGTTGACAAATTTTGAGTTAACAAAAATGGCATTGCATATCTTCTTGGTTAATTGATTCTTTCCATATAGTATACATGGTTGTATGTCTATAGCCTAATTTTTATGGGAATAATTCTATATTTTTCATTTCTTTAATTTATTTTGATGTAAAGGTCTATTCCAAGTTTCTAATGACATCACTATGCCATATAGCAACTTTGGTATACTTATGAAATCAGCTAAGTGTTGAAACCAACATGCACCAAAGCCTTAATATCCGTGTGCCTAGAGTGCTAACATGAAGAATGAGCACTTGAGTATAATCCATTCCCTTAACTTGTCTAAGTTCTTGAATGACCCTTAACTCATTATCTCCATAGCTTGTGCCATTAAGAGCTATACCTAGCTAGACATAAACTCACACCAAATGAATTATACCCTTGAATAGGCTTATTCCTCTTAATCTTATCCAAGATGACATGTTCCAATAGGCTACCTAAGCTAAATTCACCAATGACTGAGTCCCATTGAGACTAAGGTTACACCATGTTTCAACTAGCCTAATGTGGGTCCCAATCCCTTCATGGTTGTGCTTTAGGTGAGTGCACAAGGCTTGCACCTTGTGTGAAATTGATGCTAGCATAGTAGTGTATTTAAATTTTGTGCACCACAGAATTTTGCTATGATTACACCTAGCTATATAAGGTATAAAACTGACTTAGATTGATTTCTAGCACATGACTAAGCACATGAGCTAACAAGGAGACATTTTCTACAATATGAGGAATGTTATGGAACATGTTCTCCACATTAGAACTTATATCAATTTTAAATTTTCTCCATATATAGTGTGTGTATGTTTTGGAAGCATTTTATCCAACTTACACATATTCAAATTGGCCAAATTGTATAGTTATATGATTGAGAGACACATTTGTGGCATAATTATATAAATTAGTACCATTATTATACATAGTTTTAGCCTGATACATATCTAATTTGTACATGTTATGTAATGTGTCCCTAATATTGTAAAATAAAATCAATTTCATATTCTAAAAAAATCTAGTGACTATTATCACCCACTAATTTGGACTTTTATGAACTATATTGAGCCAATATACTATAATAATTGGTTCATTTTAGTATGGTTGAGGTGATCAAATCATGAAATATTACCAATTTATAGGTTGGACTTGATTACATCATCAAAACTCACTAGTTTTATAATGTGATTTGACTTGGTTCACTCACACTCACCAAGTTATAAGCATGATTGGTTTGCACAATTGATATAATTTCAATTACTAGGTGGCAACTCATCTTTTCTCTATGGTTTAGGGAATGTACCTTCCAATATGTCTCTATCTCTTTATATATATGCACTTTATAGATTTATATTTATCCTAATATTAGTTTCATTAATTCGTAATGATATATTTTCAAATCAAATTTCCAAAAGGCAAGATGGTTGCATTGATACACATGTACTTATATACCTTAATCTCTTTCAATTTTAATTATTTCAATGATTTTAATTTCAAATTATATACATTGATTATATACTATAACATGATCTTAGTCGTAGGTCAGTCACCATAAAATCACTCAAGTTGGATTCAAGCAAAGAAAATATGTGTTATATACACCTAGATACACATTCACTATCCTTTAAACCAATAATTTCATTGTTATATTAAATGGGGGAATTGTAGACACTATTTTTGAATTTTACAACACCTCAATCTTGTACACTTGGAAAATACATATCATGGATCTATTTTTAGCTTATAAACCTCTCCCACTACCAAAGGGCTTGTATGAATTATATCTTTATTCCTCATTAATTATCTCTTAGTCTAACCAATGTTATTCTGATGAATTAGACCTTCTATCTTGCCCAAAATGTTATAAACCTACTTATCTTCCATCTCTGTAAGTTCTATACCTACACCTATTTTCTAACTAACTAGAGACTTGCATCCTAGTCAAATACATATGCCAACGCAATTATCCTATCCCAACACAAATGTCTTGTTCCTTAAAATCATCTAATTTGGAAACCAAATATATTCTAAAGGTCAACCTAAGCTCTTTAATGTGAGATATTATCCAAAGGGATTGGTATAAATATAAGATCAACTCTCATTCATTCCTCAACTATAAAATACCTATCATAGACTAAAAATCACTTTATCAAGCACTCAAGTGAGAAAAAGGTTCATTAATTTCTCCTATTTCCATATCAGTCATAGGGAAATCACATCTACATTTCTAAAGTACTAAAGGAACACTCCATTAGAAACATTTTCCAAGTTATGATCCAAGTAAAAATTTTACTTATTTATCACACATTACATGATTCACACATAATCCAACATGTATAAGATAAATACATAAGTTATAGGACCTATTTATAGTATTATTTATGTAGGTAGTGCTAATTTATATAAGGGGTCTTTGAGGCAGATTGACATCATGTGACCAATAACCAATTTTTCCCATAATCATTATGAAGATGAAGAACTAGGGTTTTGTTATTTGACAAGGAGGGGATATCTTGGCTTAGATATGAATGAACTAGAGTGAAGGTGACATAGAATTTAGAAGCATATAGGTTTTAACATATAGTTTTAATAGGTATTATATACTAGACACTTGCATCCAAGTTAAATAGTGGCATTAACACAACTATCCCAAGTCAATGTAAGTATTTGTAGTTATAGAAGTAAAATTTATAGAATTAGGCAATATTTCAAGAATATATATCTAGTCTAATTTATGTCTGATCCACATTTATATCTGTATTAGCATTAGAACCAAGTATCTTGTTTTCATTGTTATTTCAATATCTATCATAGTTGTACTTTTTATCTTTAGCATATTAACATAATAAATTTAGTAAATGTTCTATCTAATTTTCACAAATAATTGGATTAATTTAGAGATAGTCCACCATCCTTGTGCTTTAGGCCATCTCTTCCCCAAATAACCCTAGATTCCCCATAATATAAATTTTAGGGATAAACACTTACTATTTTACTTGATTTAGGGGTGCACATAAATGGGGTGATGCCACATGGCATCATCTCATTTACTTAAAGAATCTATTACATGTCAACTTTGTATTGACTATACCAGGTGCTTGAGGAAATTAAATTGCACCACACAGTGTCATCTTGGGGCCCAAAGGATGTCTATGGAACCTCTTTATCTAAAGTGATATAGAGAAGTGGAGACCTAAAATATTGATAGATGGTAATTTCTAAATTAATTTAGGTATGGAGAAAAGAAACTAACTATTATAATTTGAATAAATATATAGTCATTAGGGTTAAAATTATGTGAAATTTGACTAAAGTATAAACCATTAAAATAAATTCAAGAAATCTCATTGAAATAAAAATGACTAAGTCTAAAATAATGAAATGATCTGACCATTTTAAACATCCTACTTTAAAGTAAAGTGAAAAATAGTTTAGAACCAAAATATAAATCCACCTAAATCTCTAGTTCTAAAAGATTTAAGTAGCTAGCTTAATGAAAAAAACTAAATATAAATATATAACATTAGAAATATTTAGTCATTTTGATTTGATTGAAAATGAAGGCATATTAAAATACATAAAATCAAATATTATTGAAAATAGTTAGGAACCATACAAAAATATAGGTTAGTTTGGCCTAAATAAAAAGATTCATAATATTAAAACAATTCCTTAAAATGACTAAATATTCAATAGATAACCTAATTTAAGAGTAATAGCTCAAATGGAATGCACTCTACTCATTGACAATCTTGATGGACTAGATGACCCTCAAATTTAGGATCATGAAATACTAATGTGGATTATAACATGTCATCCAATTGGAAGTTCATGCCATGCAACATCGGTTCGCTCATTCAGGGCCTAATTAAATGTTTATTTGGGATATTAACCTGTATTAACTTAATGCAGTGATATCTTAACACTTGTCAAGATCTCATTTATCCAAGATCTTTTCAAATAGTTTTCAAGAATACAAATTATTTTGAGGAGTGATAAAATAGGTTCCTACTATGCAGCATGATCTTAAGCATCTTGGATGTCTACTATCAATCAAAATTATATGAACTATCCCAATGGATTAGATAAGTGGGATTACATCATGTGGTATGATCTTATACATCTATGAGGTATTTTTTCCATTAATAATTGAGGGGCCAAAATAAATCATGGAAATGGGATTGTGCCACATGTCCACATCACAAGCATTTATAATACTTAAACAAAATGATTAAGTCCCAAAGAGGCCCAAGGAAGTGAACAAGAGAAAAGCAGTATCTCCTCACTTGCCCTAAGGATTCATTAGAATTAAAATGATCATTAGTTGGGAAAATGATAGTAACCATTAGTCTTTAAATTTAAAATCTAAGCAAAATGACTAAGGTAAAACAAAGGGAAAAATAGAAAGGGAACAAGTCTATAAATAAATAAATAGTCTTATGTCTAACCCAAAGCTAAAGTAGACCCACTAATATGAAAGTGACTAAAACTTAAAATCAAACCAAAAAAATTTAGTTAATTTTACCCAAAAAGAAAACAAAAATAGATCTAATCATGTGAATAAAACATTCCCAACTTCTGAAGTTAATGTTAATTAAGCCTAACATTTTTAAAACAACTAAGTTTGAAGGTAAGTTGATAAAAAACCTTAGCCATTATAGTTTGAAAGGGAGAATCCATGGATTTAATTGCTAAGGAAAATGTCATGAAGATCCTCAAACAATTAGAAAGCTTTTATAAATCTAAGGAAAAAATGTCATGGAAATGGAAACTTCAAATTCATTTTAAAACATTGATCAAAATGGACCAAGAATTATTAGATTAATGCATACTCATATAGTTGTGTCTATGAATCCCAAAATGTAATCCTTTTAAACCAAACACATAAGATCAAAATTTTTGTTTTAGACTTGGTAAAAACAACAAACTAAATTTAATTAGGAGGATTGTATCCTAACCCAGATACCTTTACAAACTAGATCAACAAATAAAATAGGCCCAAACCTGACTACAAATAGAAGACCAAACTCTAGATAAAAAAGAGGTTCCATGATTTCATGAATAAATTAGGGAATTTTGTGCAATAAAAAACACATTAATTTTTATTAAATTTATTTCTCTTATGTGTGAACTTGATTTCTTATTGAGCTTATATTGTTACCCTCTAGACATTGTCATGATTTTTATCATGCATATTAAGACTTTATGTGATCACATAATATGATCCTAATTTATATATCTACTTAAAAAATATTATACATTTATGATACATGATTAATACATAGGTTATATAATTACCTTATCCTTTTGAGGTAAGGTACATACTATTTTCTATTTCCCTCACCTCAAAAGTAGGGTATTTTAATGGGGGCATGCCATAAAAGGCATGACCTCAAAATATTCATAGTTTATATATTTTAGTGGGGGCATGTCATAAAAACGTGACCTCTAAACTTATTTACATACTCAATATATCTATACTTTACTAGGGTAATTTCACAAAGACATAACATCCATACTTGAAAATAATCTAGTTCGATTCTAGATTCAGATATACACATGGGTAAAAATTATATACATCGCATTAATTTTACATGGATTTTAAATAGATTTTTTGACACAATTACTCAAGATAAAAAATATTATAGGTTAAAATTCCATGTTGTTTCATAAAAAAATATAAAACTTACCAAGTATACTACTCACAAGGACACATCAATTACACTAGGACGTATTGTTATCGAGTTTTTATGCTACAATAGCTGGTTTATTTTTTAGATTGAATTTATTAAATCATTAAAAATAACTAGGTTTATAAAATGGAATGATTAAATCATATAATATCACCAAATTTATATGATAATTTTATTTAATCAATCACCCTTGCTAGATTATAAATATTCACACTTGAGTTGTACGATTGAGATATAATGATCTCAATGGTCATGTCATAACTCATCCTTCCACCAACATGGGGGAATAATAAATTCCAATATTCCTTTTAATCTCTTTAAGTTTCAGTTTTGAGCTTTTTAAAACTCAATTACTTGGTAAATAAGCATATTGACTAAGTCAAAGCACCAAGAGGCAACATGGTTGCATCGATACATAAGTGTACTCCTTCCTTGCTCTCTTTCTTTTCAATCATTTTAATTATTTAAAAATATATATTACATGCACTAATTTATAA
Organism: Torreya grandis; assembly: GCA_037957365.1. Lineage (NCBI taxonomy): Eukaryota > Viridiplantae > Streptophyta > Pinopsida > Cupressales > Taxaceae > Torreya > Torreya grandis. Next base: position 418,702 of record JARHVA010005668.1, read on the forward strand.
TATAAAATTCTCTTTGTTAAATATCATACACTATCAAATCATTCAAAGTGTTCTCAAGCAAAGGCAAGGTTTGGTATACACACCCAAGTACACATTTATTTCATTTTAACTAGTAATTTCATCCTTATGAATTAATAGAATAAAGAGGGGATATAGAAACTAAAAATTAATATTTATTTCATCTTAGTATTATACATTTGATAGATAACAATAAGGGCTTAACCCTTTAGTTTTATAACTCACTACAATTGAATGGCTCACATTCAACATCTCACTACGCCTAAATGTTTATCTCTTATTCTAATCCATATAATTTTGATGATCCAATTCCCATTCATTTCATAAAAAATATTAAAATTTGATAAACTTCCTTTAATTATAGTTTTAGATATGTACCTATTTATATCCTTTCGGACACTATTAACCATAGAGGGACACTACCACCAATGGTAGTATCTAGATCCTTATCTAGTATCTAGTTTTCAAAATCCATCCAAATAACAAATATTATGAAACCTATGGGTCAACCTATTTGTATTATTGAACCATACCATGAGATATTTTCAAAAGGTGTGGTATAAAAACAATTTTAATCATTATCATTATGCATATATCAAATATCAATCAAACACCTACAAAAGCTAAATTAATCAATTGCACAAGTACTCTGTTCTACCCTATTAATCCCTATTTTCATATCAATCATAGGGGTGGTCACATCAGAGGTTTGAAGCATTCTAAAAGTATCCCATGAGTGATATTTTACAAATTATAGTCTATATTTCTACATGCATCTTCATATAGTACATTCCACCCTTATGCACACACTTTCCCCTACATAGGGGAGAAATAAATAATTATAAGACCCTTGTTGGAGTATTGGATATATAGGTAGATCCTATTAATATAAGGGTCTTTGTGGAATATTGAAACCATGACCCCACTAACCCATTTTTAGAAAACTCATTACAAGGGTGAAGAGAGGTGAAGAGTTAGAATTTGATCGATCAATGAAGAAAAAATTGAATATATCAATAGAACGGTGAAAGAAAACCTAGAACAATAAAGTTGGTCCCATCTTGATCCAATCATTATTTTGTATTGGACACCTAAATCACATTCAAACATTAGCTTCAATAATATTTTCTAAGTTTGATGGCAATATTTGCATCCATAAAAGTACAATTTATAGAATCTAAAGACTGATTTAGAATATTGATCTTACATACTTTACACATATTTCTAGTCTGGATATGTCTACACATAGTAAACCATCTAAGTACCATTATTTCTTATTTATTGAAATATATTTCAATAGATGTAATTTAATATTTATTTATATCAATCTTACATGTATAAATTCAAAATATTGTTTATCTATTTTTTCTATTAATTGACCTGATGTAGATTAGTTTATCACCCTTATGATGGAACTAATTATATATTCTTAACCCTATACCAGCACTTACAATTTTAGGGTTAAACACTTATAAATAAGTCAATATAAATAATTTATGGATAATTATTACACATAAGGTGTGAAATTTACACATACACACACATATATAAATTTATGGTATAAGATATAATAGTTTATGTCCATATATACACTAACATCTCCCATTAATATATGTTATATAAAATGAGATGGTAAATGAATCTACACTAAACTAATTGATTTTATAAAATATGATGTGCAAAAAACTATATGTATATCAATGATGTGATATTGGAGGAAAATATTATTACCCATTATAATAAATATGATAAATAGGTAATGTGTCCATTCAAAACCATATGGAATAGATATGATCACATATATCCTAATAGGTAGATATAAAATATTTTTAGGATGGGAAAATTAGGGGAAAGTAATATGCCCCAAAATAATCTAGTGAAGGGGAAAAATCCCCCCTAATGTCGTAGCTTATAAAACTATTACACACACATAGACATGGACACACACACACACACACACACACACACACACACACACATATTATATACCCATGTGAATAATTGTAAGTGAAATAATTAAATGTCATTATATATAAGAAACATAAAAGTAATAAACACACATGTATGATAATCATCCATATAGTTATAATCACACCAATGAGGCTTAAAAAGGGAGATACATGAGTTTGATACTCTAAGAGTAAAAATAAATAAAGATATAATCCATGAAACTAAAATGGATGTGATGTCTCCAAAGGATATTAGTAATAGTATTAGAATGGATAATGTGATATCAATATAATAGTAACTCATCCTCATAAGCATAAAATAGAACCAATTTAAGTTGCATGATGAATATGTGGGTAATATTTTTATTAAAAATATATATTTATCACAAAGAAATAAAAATAACTATATATAATACTAGGATCACTTAAGTGATCATGTCACATGCCACTCAAAGTTTAAATTTAAAAAATCCATCCTATGAGAGTGGGGAAGGTATTTCTTGCATGGTCCAATGATTAAGTTTAATGTGTATTTGTGGATGTAGTCATATTAATAAATAGTGCATATAGTAGTTTATGTAAACACATATATATGGTCATGGGTAATTGAAAATGCTAAATATTTACATACCCTAAACCACATGACTAACACTCAAATACATGACTCTTATTCTCCATTCCTTTAACCCATTTATCTATATGTGGAATATATTGATGTGTGTTTTATGCACACCTGATAATAACCATGAGGTGAACTATAAAATTTTGGGTTATCAGTGAATTTTGACTTCACTTTGGGGCATGAATTGTAGATATTGGGTCTTATAGTGACTGGTGGTGGAATGATGGTGAGAAATACAACTATTAACCAAGATGGTTCAAATATGGATACGGATCCTAGATTCACTTAGGTTTAATGGAATGGAGATGGACTTAACTAAAGTGTAAAAGATTTAAATAAACCAAAAATAGATGGAAGGGTAAGGTAGAAAAGAGGATATATAAATAAAGTACTTGTATTTTTTATGATGATATTTAGAATAAGGACAAACACCAATGGACTAATGCTTTTAGCTTACTATTTTAGTACACAGAACTTTCAAACATATTAAATAGGTCTAAGGAATATGATAAAATTAGCTCGTAGTCATTAGCTAAAGTTCGTTGTTATTAAGACTGATGTATCATTTCTTATCAAAAGATTATAGTTAATACCACACATCACCTTTGACTAGCTATAGCCAAGTCTAAGAAGTTACGTCAAGTAATGTTTCTACACAACTAAAATCTAAAATAATATATATATATATATATATATATATATATGTATATATATGTATATATATGTATATATATGTATATATATGTATATATATGTATGTATATATATATATATGTATGTATATATATGTATATATATATATATATATGTATATATATATATATATATATATGTATATATATATATGTATATATGTATATATATGTATATATATATATATATATGTATATATATATTACAAGAAAATAAGATTTACCAACCTAGAATTATCGTTGCACATTTTCAATTGATAAAAAACCTTAATAAATAACCACAAAATACTTGAAAATAATATAGCATATATCAAGAAACTAAGCTACCAGTTAGATAAAATGCATAAAAATTATAACACAAACATGAAAGAACAACTAAAAAGGTATCTATCTATATTGAATATAATAATTTATCATCCCTTTAGAATATGGGAGATACATTTATATATAGGCTTAGGATGGGAATGCCTCATCCTTAAATCCATTCTCAAATTTTCAACATCACTAGGACATACATGGCCATGACCTATCCAATCATTCACAAAGGACAAAACATTATTAAAACAATATTTCGTTATAAATAATTGATGTAACTACAAGGGGCCTAAGAAGAAGCCATGGTAGCTATTGATACTTGGGCCCTGGTACTTATTGAAATTGTAACTATGTTATAGTTGTGGTTAGTCCAAGTGTTTGAGAAGTAGTTACAACTAAAATAATTAGTAGAGGTAGGGTGGCTAGAAATTCTTGTTTCCTCATCTAAATTTGAAAATAAAGGGTGTGACTTACCTTAAAGTACATTTTACTTACCTCAAAGTCTAACAAAGGCCTTTTGAATAGCTATGGGAGTCTATCCATCAATTTTATATGTAAATTTAATGTATCATCAAGCTCTACATAAAGAGTCTTTATGTTAATGACCCATCTTGTAAAAAAATTATCAATTGTAATAAGTCCTCTTGGGTATTATATACGGTTACCTTGACCTATGATTTCTAAAGGATATCTTCAAAGATGGACCTGAGGACCAATTAGCCACTAGGGTTAATCACATCACTTATTCTCATTTCCCCCAAAATTTTAATGGCCTGATCCTCATAGCTAGTGAGTTGTTGAACTAAATTTTGCATTTTTGGATGCCATATAATCAAGTTATCTCTCTTAGAAGCTACATAGTTCAAGGCCCATGTTGTATCTAGAGTAGTTATTAGTTTTATATGTTTGTAGGCTTTATTATAGGTTGATTTTAATTAATAAATGGAGTTTATCCTCCATTTTATTCATTCTATCAATAAGGGTGAATACATCTCCCCTCTTAGGCTGCCACTCCTTTGCACTTATTATTAATTAGATAATGTCATACATCTTCCAAGATACTCCTTGCACATTATCCATGATGTCCCTTAGAATTTATATGGTATCTCTTTCTTACATTGCTTACATAGATTGATTAAATCCTTTGAACATTTATTTTTTTACTCCCATCGTAGAGTCTATAAAGGTGTAGGGGTCCTTTGTGTAATTGACAATATTTAAGGGGAGAAATTTTATTCTCTTTTTCAAAGAGAATACATATTATATTTGATCCAATTAAACTTCTATACTTAAACCATTATAGTTTTCATTTTCACCTTCCTCATAGTCTTCATTTCTTTATCAAAGTGAAACCTGACTATTGGTTGTTTAGTAATAACTAGATCCCACCTAGCTTTTTGTACCTATTATATTTTATGGATCCATTTAGGAATGTTTAAGGCAAAAAAAATTTCATGAAAGGGGGATATATTTTATCCAACTAATGACCTTCTTTTGGGTCACTATGTCAAATACTATCTTTTATTTCTCCACCTCCTTCTATATTTTAATGTTTACAACTTCCATTTGGATTGCGCAACCAATTATTAGGTTCAATTGAGTACATGGTTTGGAGGGAGTAAAAGGGAAATCCAAAATGGTGGTGGGGACCAAATATTCAAAGTGGACCTATCTATTGAGTCCATAGGATTAAGGTCTTGAGGAATCAAATAATGAATAAGAAGGAGGGGTACTAAGAAAATTCTATAAATAATCTATCACCGATGTGAAAGTAACACTAGTAAAATCCTTTAAATTTTGGCTCAAGGGTGCCACAACTTGCATTACTGGTGCTAGGACCAAGGTTTGTAGAATGGAATTTTCAACATATATATTGACTAGAATAGTAGTTGTTATAGTAGGTAAATAATGAGGACTTTGTGTACCTACCACTTGAGAAGTAGAAACTAGGGGATTTGTTGTTGTAGTTATCTTTATTATGATGGAAGGTACCAAGGCCAGAGATAAATCTATAGATTTCCCATGCATAGAATCTAGGGGCTTAGATTGTGCTTCATCTCCTTTGTCTCTATCTAGGTTTTGAATAAATTTAGTTGAGACTGAACTAACCTTTAATATTTTTGTGTCACCTGACTGAGCCTCCTCTAATAGCCATTCATCATTGAGGTCACTTTATCTGGTCTCACTTATCATTTTATACAAGTATGTCTCTTTTTATCCTCCCATTCCTCCTTGGTAAATCACTCCTTTTTATTTTATATTATTTATATATAGGTTTTGATACTTTAGAACCTTTATTTTTATCCAATCCTCCCTCTAACCTTTTTCATGAGGTATTCTTTGTTGAGGGATCTAAGGAAAACCTAAAGCAAATCCTTATTTTTCCTTGTATATAAGGGGGTTCAATAAGAGTAGAAGTTTATATTATAAGGGATGAAATAACAAGTGAATCTAAAGGGTAAATAATTGGTGATTAGGTGATGGTATTAGTGAATTTTTGGGGTTAACCTATGAATGTGAATGTTTGTCTTAGGGAAGGAGATGTTGATGGAGGTAATGGTGCAATGGTTTGGGCCAGGGGATGATTGGAGTCAAACCAAAAATAGGTAAGAGGAAAGATGAGAGACTCACCTGATGAAATAATATGAGTGGGGGAAAGGGTAACATATAGAACACTCCTCTAAATTAAGTTATATTTATGATACCCTGAGTAATGGCTGCCAACTGAGAAATGGTACACATAAGGATAGTTACTACAATTATGAACATAAATTTAGTTTAGCAAAGCCATATAAATTTATATTCCAAGATTGAAGATAAAAATGAGAATAGTAGAAATATGGCCCCTAATTATTAAGGTATTAGGGTTGTTAATCCATTCCTACAACTTGCAATCGCATTATTTTTATACATCTAGAAATTAACTAGGTCTTGATTATAGGCCATTTCTAGAGGGGAAGCCTATAGTATTTTTCAAAATTAGGTCCATAAATATATGACACCAATGTAATACATCATAATAAATGTAGGATTTTTCTATAAATTTGGGCATTCACAAATAAATAAAATAACAAGTCCATGCAAGGCATTACCTTAGGTTTTGCCATAACATTATGTAGGCCTACTAATTTTATTACCACCAGGTCTTCCCTATATCTTCCTATGAAAGTTAAGAGCTAATATTTATGGCTATATAGTTATGATACTTTGAAATCCTCCCATATAGTGGAATAATGTTTAAATTCATAGTTGAGGGCATATTAATCAAACCTTGTGTCCATATACTGATCAGTCCTATAATGGAATATGTAGAGAGGGTGGTAGAAGCTATGAAGTAAAAGCCATTATTTTTCACCTAAGAGCTATGTTTATCTAAAAATATGTAAATTCTTTGTCATTAGAGATCTTGAATTTGTATTATTAGTTATTCATTAGATGGCAATGTATCTATAATTGACTTTGTTGATCACTTATATTAATTTTATATTTTTCACCTCTACTAAATTGAATGCACTTAATCATTCAATTTATGTATATTAATGGCACCAATGGCCTTAGATTTATTTGATTTCTTCTATTTTTTTGAATTTTCCTAGTGATGTGACATTGCCTTTTATGGTCCTTGACACTAGGTGGCTTATCTTACTTTTGATCTAAGTGCTTTCCACCTCCATTTGATATTTATAAATATTTAACTTCCCTAAAGAACATCATATTTTTCCTAATCATTCTCATTCTTTTTCGACTAGTTTCTTTATAGCCTCAATCTTGATAGATCATGGTATGTGGAGGGTTATCACTACTCTATTGGTCACAGGAGTGTCATACTCCCTTTTATCACTATACAAGATCTAGGTGAGTGAGATGATTACATGTGGGGAATTATAAATTCTTGAGTTGATTTGATAATTATTGGTTTATATTATTGTGACACATAGATGACTATTGATGTTCCACCCACCTCAAGACTTGTGTACACTAGACTTCATACTATCAGTCATTAGGTGAGTAAGATCATGACATGTGGATGATTGTCACTACTCTGCTAGACTTGCAAATTTCATATGATGAACTTTGATCTATTATTCATTGGGTGAGAGGAATTGTGACACATAGAGGCATATAACCTTTTAGAACATTGAAGTATAATGCATACTTCACTTACTTTAAAGGCTCTAAGGGAGTGAGTGAATACCACATGGAAAGCTTTGGTAACTCAGGAGGGGTTTAGTTAAAAATTATAAATAATTCTAAGTAAAATCCATCTGTATAATCTAAAACAAAAAAAACTTGACAAACACGTAAGTCAATTAGTCTAAAAAAATTGTCATGCCTCTAGATTAAATAAACAAACTTCAGGAATTATTAAAATCCAAAATGACTTCGATAGACATGCATAAAATAAAACAAAGGCTAGATATGTAATTAGAGACAAGCCTAAGTATATCTTTGGTTTCTAATAATATAAGTGTATTTATGTTAATTTAATCTTTATGATCAAAGTTTAGGTTACCTCACCTATCCCTAAAGAAGGAAATCGATTTGACAAAGTGGGTCCCCATTTACAAAATTTAAATGGGGGTATGTTGGGACACAACAAATGGTGACTCACTGGGGTGAATATTATCTAGTATTCAATAATATATAATATTTGGTTAGTAACTATAAATCAAACATGTATCATACCATAAATAGATAATTAAGCTAGAAACATTAAAGAGGTTCCCAAAACTACATGCAACATACTAGCCTTGCTTACACTTTCATTTTGTGTGTGGTAGAGTGATCTAATTTATCTTATTTTTAAATTTTTAATAGAGACTTGGAATAGACTATAGGTTTCACAATGTATTTTTGAAGCATAAAACAAATTATGGGTTGAGACATTATTTTATTGCCAGCCATGTGTTTATATCCCTGATAAAGTTACCTTTAATCCCCCCTTTCCTCCCTTCATAAACTTTCATGATGCATGATAAATTGATCTTATTTCATCATGTGATCCTTTTATCACCTTTAGATTTATTATTTAGGCTTATTTCATCACTCTTTATTTTGATCCTCCACCTTTTTCTAGAATACAAATGGGAAAGATGGTCTAGAACCAGTGTGAATTGGTGTATGTGAGAAGTAAAATTCAATTTTACAAAATGTCCCTACTATTGGACTCTATATAAATTGGTATTATTTCAAAAAAATTATTAGCATGTAAAAATTGCTTGACCCAAGGAATAAAAATCTTTCTTAATTTTCATGTGGCAATGAGAAAAAAATTTACTTACCTGATAAAAGAATTTAATTATGAAATGACCATGGTTTATTTATTGTGGCATACCTAAATCCAAAATGTCTTAAATATGGAAGTGTAAACAAAACCAAAGAATCAACCATCTGATGTATTCACTTAGACTTTTGCTTCACTTATTATTCCCCTTGAGCTTGCCTCAAGGATTCAATACTCAAATTTTTATATGAAGCACAATAGATTAGATATTATTTTGATCATTAAATAAGTCAATAAATTTTCTATGAAATAAAAAGACAACTAATATATTAAATAGGGAAGCTAGCCTAAGGAAACAAAATGCTAAAAATATAAAAGGTTAATCTAGAAAGAATGGAAACTACCCCTAGTGATAGTAAAAGATAGAAAGTAAGAAAACTAACCATGAAAGTAGTAAGCCCTATTCTAATTTTACCTCTACCATATCATATGGTATTACTTAGTAGGAGAAACCATGAATTATTTCTTCAAAAACTTCCCATTAATTAAGAAGCTAGGTTATTACCATGAAGGTGCTTCAAACAAAAGGTATTGTAGCCTTAAATCTTTGATACTTGATATGGTCTAATCTACAAGGGACTAAACTTGATGTGTTGGCCCCTTTTTTCATAAAAATTATCCCATAAGAGAATTAGTTTTGAGATTCAAAAGACCTTAATATTCATTTTTTTAAACCACCTTTAAAAATTATCTTAGTGTTTACTAAAGTTTTATAGTGCTTTGTTGCTTGCATCCTCAAGCTGGACTATTTCTAAAAATATAGACTAAAAGGGACTATTTCAAATAAATTTAGACATATCTATAATCTAAATGAAAAACAAATATCAATAATATGCCTATATTATTCAAAATTTTAGAATTTTAAATTCTCTCTAATATAATAAATGGGGAATAGATCCAAATTATTACCATACTCCACATGTGCAACTTGCATAGAACCCCAAAACTATTCATTTTCAAAGATTATCTCCCATCCAATTTGGGGACATAAGTCCAGATTATCTAAAATAGTCCTTTGAACTCTTAAATAATCTTCCATGTAGTCTCAAATAAATAGATAGGTTGACATTTTAAGGGACACAAGGAAAATAGGTTGTTATCCATATACCTATAGGAAAGGTGAAGTATCAAGTGCCTATTTATATCTTGTTTTATCTTCCCATAATGCATATTTCAATAATAGCTTCCATTCTCTTAGCTTATATTGGTCTAAATTCTTAATGACATTTATCAAGTTATTTTTTATAGATTTAGATACTCCATTACCTTGGGGTTAATATTTTGAACAAGACCTAATTATTATTTGATTATCATAGGCCCATTTGGTGAATTCGATTGATTGAAAAGCTAGTCCATTGTCATTGACCAAATATATGAGACTTCTAAATCTAGTCAATATATACTCCTCTATAAACTTAATGACATCTTAAGCTATGGATTTATTATTGTCTACTAATTCATTCTACCTGATGTAATAAGTAGTGATGATAAGGATGAAATTATGTTCAATTGAAGAGTGGGATTCATCACCCTAATGAAGTCGAGGCCCCATTATGTAAAAGGATGACCCTTAATGATAGGGTGTAGTGGTATAACAACATTAACCTCAATCTTCCCAAATACTTGTCATCATTAGAAGGTCCTAACATGGTTGTGGGAGTTTCTAAAAATAGTGGGCCAATAGTACCCCATTATGAAGGTCTTGTTAGTTGTTATGGTCCCAGAAGGATGACCACTACCTAGTTTTTGGTTCATATTATCTAAGATATCTACAACTTATTCTCTTGAGACACATATTAGGTAGATACCCTCATATTTTTTATGGTAAAATACTCCCCTTTTAATCATGTAGTGGGAATAATTGATCCTGAAAGCTCACTTTTGTTCTCTATTTAACTCAGGGGAGTAGGGCCCCATGAGTATACAATGAATTATTTGATCATACCACTCACCTCCAACTACTTGTATTGCATTAACTTTATCAAATTGAGTGCATGGGTCTATCTCAATCATTAGATAGATTATTCCTTATCCTCTCACCATTTTTTTGGTCTAATCTCTAGATCAAACTCATACAACTTTGTCATCCACTTTCCCCTTCTTTGTCCTAGTTCATTTTCCTTGAGTGTAAGCTTGACTATTGGGCCTAGGAATACAACATGAATTTTGTTCCTCAAGATATAGTGACTAAACTTATTTATAGCCTTAACTACTATATATATTTTCTTCTCTATCATTTAATATTTCAATTCAACATCATTTAAATAAGTACTCATAAATCAATTGGGTGTTCATTGGCATCTACCTTTTTGATGAGTAGTACAACCATAGTATGCTTTGAATCAAAGGAATACAAGAATAAATCTTTGGTGAAGTTAGGACTAATCAATACTGACACTTAAAAAATTGATGTCTTGATGTCTCAAAAGGAATTCTTTGCCTCTTCTATCCATTCTATCTTGGTGTCCTTTTTCAGCATGGCATTTAGTGGCTTGACAATTTCTATAAACCCAAAAATGTATTTGCACACAAAGTTTATTTTTACAAAGAAGGATTTCAACTCTTTTTGACTATTACAAAGTTTTATCTCTAAGATGAACTCAAATCATTTAGGATCAATGGAAATTACATACTTGGTTATGATGTTGACCATTCCCTCTATGACCCTAAAGATTCTCTTCTTAGGGTTTAGGGACACTCCATATCTTTTGCATCTATAAAATACCTTATATAGGTGATTTTCATGATCCATTTTATCTTTAAAAAATATAGTGAGGTCATTCATATAGATGATGATGCACTTAACACTAAGTCCTTAGAACATATGGTCCATGGCTTGTTGGAATGTTTCCCTAAAATTGATGAGGTTGAAAGGCATCCTATTATAAGCATATGTCCCCCACTTTATGGTGAAGGTTATCTTCATCTAGTCTTATGCTTCCACTAGCACCAAGTTATATCGTAAGAAACCATCTAAGAAGGACATAATTTTTGACCCACCAATAGTATATATTACTTGATCCAAAGAAGGTAGAGGATAATTATCCTTATTTGAAGATTGGTTAAGGTCCTTAATGTTAACACATAGACTTATTTCATCATTATACTCCATAATGGATACCAAATTTTCCACCCAAGTAGAATGTCTGATAGGAATTATGATCTTGGAATGCAATAACTTATGAACTTTAGTCTAAATGAGAGGTCCTAAAATGGGATTCACAAGCCTTTGAAATTTCCTAAAAGATATACTATCTAGGTTAAAAGTAATAGTATAGATGATTTCCATGGGATCAAAATTATTCAAGTATTCATAGGTCCAAGTGATCACATCCTTGTACTCCATCAGTATATTTTAAATTTTTCTTTTCAATATGAGTGCAAGCTAGACTAATGTTGACATACTATGGGGGATTCCTTAGTTCCCAAATTTTCTTTACCAAAATTAGATTGATCTATTTTTGGCTGATTTTTCCTTTCAACTTATGGATCCAAGTCAAAGATCCTTTTTAAATATACCATACCCATGGGTATTCTCTTTTATTTGAGGTGCATGATACCATCATTTCTAAGGTCTTCTTCTTCTAGACATTCAAATTCCTTTTCATTTATAATCTCATTTTCAAAATCACCAAAATTATTTATGAATTGGATAATTTATCGATCATCCTCAAAGACCTAGAAGTTTTTTACATTATCAAGGACCAAGGGAAAAAATAAGGTAATATATCCACTTTAAATACTTGTAACTTAGACTCTTAGAGTGGTGCCAAGTTAGATACCAAAGATGACAATACATCTATTACCTAATTTTATTCCCTTGGGATGGATCTAACATTGAAATCCTTAAAGGATTCAATTAGGTCACATGATCTATGCTTGTATTTATTTATATAATCTAGCTTATATTGATACATTTTTTTGATCTAGTTGACCACCAGCTTAGAATCACCAAATATTTATAGCTCCTTAAGACCATGCTTTAAGGTGAACTATAGATCTAGGATTAGGGCCTCATACTTAGTTTAGTTATTGGTACAAGGGAACATAATCTATATGGATTAAAATATTTTCATTTCCCCTCTAGATCCATTAGGGATACACCAACACCAAAACCTTGTTTATGTAAGGCTACATAAAAATAAAGAGTCCATAACTGCAAAGATTCATTAAATTCTTTGTATGTGGTCCTATATTTTATAGAGAAGGTGTAAATACCATCATGTGAGGACATAAAGTTGAACTTATAATTTTTTTTATTGTATCCATTGATCACATACTTCATTTTATTCTCTTAATCAATCCTAACTTGATTGGGAATACCTTTCCATGGTAGCCACATATGTGATAAATCAATGTGTACGTACCCATTTAATGTTTTTGATGAAACCTAACTAACAAACTGTAAGATTATGGAATGTTGACAACTAGGATATCTATGTATGGTTGTAGACATGGATTTGAGGCCAATTATATGTGTACATTTAGTAATACCCTTATATAAGGTACTATAGATTTATCTTACTATATGACCACTCTTTTTTATTTGTTTGGGGTCAACCCCAGTTTCTTACATATAGTTATGGGAGTCACATAGCTAATACCCCTGAGTCCACCAAAAACTTATGATCATTCTTATCGAACATTCTAATTATTAAAAGGAAGGGTGAGACCTCAATTTTGTCCTTATAAATAATTACCACCTAGGTAGTCTTAGACTTGTCTATAAAAGATTTTTTATTCAAGTATTTTAGTAGCTACTACCTTTATTTGGTTATTTAATCCAACTCATACCAGGTGATATTAGATTTGATCTTCTTCATATCTTCTACAATATTTTACCCTCCTCTATTTTGTGACTCTATGGGTTATGATTAATTGTAATCATGTTGGTGTGATTTTTATGCACACCATAGCCTTAATGAGGTAACCTATAACATTTTAGGATATCAATAGAGGTAAAATCCACTCTAGGGCATGAGTTATAGGTATGAAAATTATTTCAACATGTAGATGGAATAGTGGGTAGGGCATGCAGGTTATTGACAAGGTTTTTAGATGGAGGTGTAGTTCTTAATAAGTATAGTGAATCTCTATGTGAATTGGGTGGGTAGTTGGTTGTTAATTTAGAATGGGTATATCTCAAAACAAACTCAAAAAGAGGGAAAGGTAAGGCAAAAATAAATTTTATGTAGTTTTCAAGAACTACTTCTCTATCTAGTTTCTAAAAGAAAAGTGCTCTTAGAACCTATGCTTGTTACTAACAACAATTACATGCACATAGTCAAACATGGCTAAGAAGTCCAGGGAGATAAAAATTCAAGAAATTCACAAGCATCAAAAAAAATTTACTCCTTTTAGGGTAGCTATTACACACCCTTGATCAAGATATTATGGCTCGAGCTAGTGAAGTATTTGAGTTAGCTATTGCACACACACAAAAAACTACATCCAAAAAATCACTCATGCATAATCATAATTATGAATCAATTTAAACTTGAATATCTTAACTAAAATATTTACCAATATTTCAATAGCTATTACACATATATAGATTAGTACATTATTCAAAATAATCAAGAATCCATTCATATATTTTGTAGACTAAAGATTATTGAAACATACAACTAAATAAAATAACCACTAATCACATAGAAATTGGAAATAAAATACACAAACACATTTTCTAATGATCAAAATTGATATTTCTCTTATATTCATAAATTCTCTACCAAAAATATAAGTTAGATTATAATTGTTTATATATACTTGGGGAAGGGGTCACCTCATCCTCCAAGTTCATGTAATGTCATTACATGTGATAGTTAGAACATGAGTTCTAACTGTGGTCTAAAACCATATAAGAGTCTAATTATAATTATCAGTTTAAAATAGCCTTTATAAAGGATATGTAATGTGTGCATGTATATAAAGATAGAGGTAATTTTTACAATTATAGTTTGAACTATATGCAAACTTTAGAATATATGCCATTTACCAAAACTACACATGCCTTATTTTATAGGTTATGAGAACAACTTGATGATATTTAAATCTAAATGAGTACTTTATGAGGTTAAATTTAATATTTTCATGACCATCAAATGATGTCCTTATGATCATCAAATGACATCTATATGACTGTCAAATTTAATCTCATAAGTTTGAACATTGCTAACATTAAATGTGATGCTCACATGACTATCAAATGATTTCCTAAAGACCATCAAATGATATCCTTACCACCATCAAATGACATCTACATAATTTTCAAAGTTAATCTCTTAAATTAGACAAGTGTTAATTTCTTAGGGATCCTTGTCCCTGTAAACATAAGCACAAAATGAGTTAGCATAATACTTTGGGAAATAAGTATAAAGGAGACTACATGAATATTCTAGCCTAAGGTATTAGGATATGATTTAGACCTAGGCTAAAATCTTAAATTAAGCTCAAAACATAATGAAAATGCTCCATGAGCAAGGGTGCCACTTGGCAGTATGGTATTGGTCTCAAGGTAATTATTATGAGAGAATTATTTAAAGATTTTTATGGGGAAATTATTTTAGGACTTTTGTAAGTGGGAATTGTTTCAAAAAAAATGTCCTTAATAATTATTTCAAATCATTCTTTTCATTGGACAAAATGTCTAAGACACAAAGTCTGTAGGAATTCCATCAGGGGAATTGTTTTGGATAAAATGTTTGTAACAATTTTCCTGAAGACTCAATTCTCTCAAATAAAATATCTAAAGGAATGATCAAATGGATGGTATCAAAAGGGATAAAGGGCATGATTTTTTAGAAAAAATGTCTAAAGGAATTGGCTAAAGGACAAAAGACCTAGGATAAAATCCTTGAAGGAATTGGATGAAGGGGAAAAAAAGGCTTGGGATAAAGTTTTGAAGGGTAAGTGGTCACTTAAAAAAGGGATAAAGGGTCATTTTTAAAATGTTTGAATGGTCAATTCATAGATTCTAAAGGGAATGTACCCTTGGCAAAATTGTTTTATACCTTATATGTTGAATAAGATGTCTGAGACACAAAGTCTGAAGGAAAAGACCTAGGGAAAAAAGTCCCAAAGGATAGGCTTGTAGAGAAAAAATTCTTGAGATAAAAGTCCCAAAGGGCATATTCAAAAGGGATGAAGGGTAGACTTCATGGTGAAAATTCCCAAAGGTTATACTTCATAAAGTACATTTAGATGGGAAAGGGCCCTTATAAAATTCTTGAAGGGTAACCATAAAAGTCCTGAATGGCACTTTCAAAAAGGCTAAAGGGTATGTTTATAAAGTATGAAGGAATATGTGTCCTTGACAAAACTTCAAAAGGGTAAGTCAAAGGGTCATTTTTAAAAGTCCTGAAGGAATTCCATTAGGGGAATTATTTCAGATAAAATATCTATAAAAATTCTCCCTAAGACCCAATTCTCTTAGACAAAATGTAAGAAGGAATTCAATTGGCTTGGGGAAAGTGTCTCAGATTAAATGTCCAATGGAAAGGTTCAAAAAGGCTTCCTATAGAAAATTTGTAAGGGGTGAAGGGTAATTACAAAAGGTCTGAAGGAATTATATCAATCAAAATGGCCATAACAAAAAAGGCTAAAGGATATGTTGCACAAATCCCAAAAGGTGGGTTCAGAAGGTCAAAGGGCATTTCAAAAGTTTTGAAGGGCAATTTCAAAATGTCAAAGGGAAAGTTGCACAAAGCCCAAAGGGTATTTTCAAAGGGGCAAAGGGTAATTTCAAAATGTCAAAGGGCAAGTTTCACAAATCATGAAGGGTAGGTTTAAAGGGGTGAAAGGAAATTCTATTAGGAAAAGCATATCGACAAGATTGTTTGTAAGAATAAGTCTAATTTGAGGAAATTATTTCAAAGGAATTATTGTGGTAAAAATGCTATGAATAGTAAATTCTATCAAACAAAATGTTTGATATAATAAACTTGAAGCCCAGTTCATGTGTAATAAAAATTCTGAAGAGAAAATCCTGAAAACATAAGTTTGAAAACATAAAGCTTGATAAAGACTCCTGAAGAAGGTTAGTCCATGAAAACATAAGTCTATAACAATTAGCTTAAAGTAATAAACCTGATACAATAAAATATTTAGTCTATGGAAACATAATACCAATGCCATCTTTCCATAGTATAAAGGCCAAATCATGATATTTTCCTAGAATTTGCATAAACATATAGAAGAGGGGGATCAAAATCAAGTCAATATTCTAAAATAAGTGGATCCTCATTTCCTTATTGGAAAATGGGGTGTGTTAGGTACAAAAAATGATGACTTACAGGGGGAATACTCTTGAGTATTTAAGAACCCATAACTCTAGTTTGTAATCCTAAGTCAATCATGAAGTGTGCCATAGAAGAATACTTAAATTAGAAAAATGAAGGAGACTCCTAAGTTAATTCACACAACATACTTGCCTTCTAATTTCTTGGATCTATGTGTGTCAAACATGTAGTTTATTTAACTCCTATTGTGATGAGTTTTTTAAAAGCTTTGATGGGACTGTAGGTTTCATTCTAGTATCTATTTAAGTTCAAAATAAGGGAAGCTTAGGCTTTACTCTACTACTAGCCAGGCATCTATAGCCTCGATAGAGATACCTTGGACTCCTTCTCTTATCATTCCATTATTTTATTTTGATCATGATGCATGGTACATTGACTTTATTACATCATGTGAGCCTTTTGATTTTCTTTAGATTTTATATTTCTCTTTTAAATCCATTGGTTCTTTCTAATTTTCTTTTTCTTTTGTTCTTCTTTTGTTCTTGAATGGAAAAGAGAAGAGCTAGAACCCCATTGAGCTAGTATAATTATAAAACAAAACATTACTATAATTTCCCTTCTAACCACACCCATACCCATAATTATCACTTCTAATAGGTATTTAATGTGATATGTGTATTTGATCCAATAAAACAAGAAAACTTTTTAAATTTGTATGAAGTACTCTGAGAGTAATTTCCATATGCCTGGTAAAAGTATTCAATTGTGACATCATTTAGAATAATCTAGGATTACCTATCTTCATCCTAAAAACTCAAAAACATATAAGGACATCTAATCTGTAAACTAGTCCCAAAGTGTCAACATTTTAATTTTTCCCTTTTCCACAAGTCATAAACTTAGTTGGTTTGGATTTTAACTTGGTTATAGTTAGATCAAACATAATTTCAATCATCCAAGAAATAAATGAACAAATAATCTAAGAAATCACTAAAATATAATCTAGAAAAAATGAAATCTAATCTATGAAAGCAAAATACTAAAAGTAGGAAAGACAATCTAGAAAGTAAGAAACTAGTCTATGAAAGTAAGAAATCTAATCTATGAAAGTAGGGAATTATTCTAAAAAAGTGGGAAATCTAATCTAATCCTATAGATACATTAATTTGTCCCTCATTACTTAGTAACATTAGTAGATGGTACAACCCTAAAGTAGTGCCTAAGGAACTATCCATTGAATGAATATTTAAGCTCATTACCTTGGAAGTCTTTTAGATGAAATGCATTATTGCCCATGATCTCTAAAATCTTGTATGGTCTAATCCATAGTGGGGAAAACTTTTCATGTTGTCATTTTTTCTTATGGGATTTATCCTAAAGTATCACTAGATCTAAAATCCTAAATGCCTTGACCCTCACTCTCTTATCAAACCAACTCTTGACCACATCCTGGTGTTTTCTAAATGTCTATAAGCCCTTAATCCTTGAATCTTCCATTTCTATTATGTCCAACAATCTTGATTGTGATTTATCACTTAGTTCCATGTAGTCTTACATAAACTGATAAGTGGTTAGCCTCAACACAATTGGGAATACAATCTTGTGTCCATATACTAATAGGTAGGGTGAAGCTTTAAGAGATTGCATATGTCTAGTCTAGTATACCCAAAGAGCATACTTCAATAAATTTTGCCAATTCTTAGGCTTGTCTTGAGCTAATTTCTTAATTACATTGATCAAATTCTTTTTCATTGATTCTAATAGTCTTTCTTTAAGGCTAATGGTTAGAATATGACCTAATGATGATCTATTTGTCATGTGGCCACTCAATAAATTCTATTGATATAAAATCTAGTCTATTGTCACAAACCAAAGAAATAGGCATGCCAAATCTAGTTGTTATGTGTTCCTCCAAAAAGTGAATCACATCTTATGCTCTAAAATTATTTATGGCTATGGCTTCAGTCCAT
The DNA here is from genome assembly GCA_037957365.1 of Torreya grandis. NCBI lineage: Eukaryota > Viridiplantae > Streptophyta > Pinopsida > Cupressales > Taxaceae > Torreya > Torreya grandis. Next base: position 437,792 of record JARHVA010005668.1, read on the forward strand.
CCAGTGCAATAATCTATAGCAATAAGCAAAAACATAAAGGAATTTGGGTTGATGACCCCAATGAAGTCTAAACCCCACTGGGTAAATGACCTTCCTTAAATAACTAACTATAAAAGCATTGCTACTTGTACTTCTCTCTTATCTAAATATTGACATGCATGGGATGTTCTCACATGAGCATGAGCATCTTTGAAAATTGTTGGTCAATAGTATCCCATTCTTAAGATCTTATGGGTTGTTGTATTCCTATAAGGATGACCACTTCCTATCTTCTGATGTAAGTTATATAATATTTATTTAATTCCTCTTCAGATACACACCTGCGATAAATACCTTCATAATTTTTTTATAGAGGACTCCCTTCTTAATCATGTAATGATAAACTTTGAGCCTCAAAGCTCTTCTTATCTCGATTGAGCTTAGTTGAATAATTTAGTATAAGTAAACACTATATTATATCAGTATACCATTCCTCTTTAGATACTTGAGCTTTACATACCTCTTTAACTATGATGTACAGATCTAGTTCAATCATCAGTTAAACAATTCCTTCCCCTAAAATGATCTTTATAGGCTTGATCTCTATGTCAAATTTCTATATCTTGGCCATCCATTTACCTCATTATTCTCCTAGCTCATTCTGTGATAGGGTGATCTTGATAGTAGGATCATGTATGATGGCATTGACTTTATTCCTTAAGATGTAACGCTAAAACTTCTTCATAACTTTGACAAGGGAAAACATTTGCTTGTCAATCATAGAGTACCTAAGCTCTACATCTTTTAGGTTTGTGCTCATGAATGTGATTGGATACTTTGTCTCATCCTTCTTCTTTGTGATGACAACAATAATCGTGTGCTCTGAAGCAAGTGAGTATAGGTATAAATATTTATTAAAATCTAGATTGACCCACACTAGAGCTTGTGATATTACATCTTTAATGCCCTGGAAGGAATTTTAAGATTCAACTATCCATTCTATTTTGGCATTCTATGTGATCATGGCATTCAAAGGTTTGATGATCTCTATGAATCCTAAGATGAACTTACTTACAAAGTTAATCTTTTTAAAGAATGATTTAAGCTCCTTCTTATTGTTTGGTGGCTGAATTTTTTAAATCACCTAGATTCTATCTAGATCAATGGTGATCCCATCCTTGGTGATGATGTGCCCCAAAATCTTACCCTCAGTCACTCTAAATATGCTCTTATTTGGGTTTACTTAACTACCAAAACTTCTACATCTCTCAAATATGGACTGTAGGTGACTTATGTGGTCTTCCTGATTCTTTGAAAATATCATAAGATAATCCATATAGATGATTATGCGTTTTCCTATTAGTCCTTTAAAAGCATGATCCATAGCATGTTTAAAGGTAGATCTTATATTTATTAAGATAAATGGCATCCTCTTATATGTATAATTTCTTCACTTTATAGTAAATGCCATCTTCATTTTATCCTTGGATTACACTAATACCTGATTGTAGCCTAAAAATCCATCTATGGACATCATTTTAGAACCACTTAATATTTGTATCACCTTATCCAAATAAGGTAGGGGATAATTGTATTTTTTAGAAGCCTTGTTTAAATTTTTGAATTCCACACATAATCTAATCTCATCGTTCTTGTTTCTTACTAGGACCAAAATAGCCACATAGGTAGAATGGTGGATTGGGAAGATGATTTTTGCATTTAAAATCTTCTCTACTTCTCTCTAAATGAGGGGTTCCAAAATAGGATTGATTTATCTCTTCTTTTGTTTGAATGGTTTATGATTTGGCTTCAAGGGAATCATATGAGTGATGACCTGAGGGGCATAAACTTTCAGATCTTCATATGTCCAGGCAATGACATTCTTATATCAAGCAATTAAATCTTGTACTCATTATATCTCTTCTAGGGTGAAACTAAGACCAATATTAACATAGCATAGGTTGTGCTTATCTCCTATATTTTACTTTATAAATTCTAATTCATTAAAATTTGGTTGTCTTAGCTACTATGCCTAAGTATCTATGTCAAATGGTCTCTCTAAGGAGACCAAATTAGCTAAAATTCGATACTCTTTAAGATGAATAATGCCCTTTTTGTCATATTCTTCTTGATAAAGGTGATTAATGTCCTTATCATTGATGATTTGGGATTCAAATTCACCTAAAGTGGTCAAAAATTAAATAATCTACTAGTCATCATCAAAGACCTAAAAAATTTCTATGTTATTTAGAATAGAGGGGTAAGGTACCAATTCAATTGAGAAATTTTTTACCTTAGATTTTTATATCAGATCTATATTAGCAATAATAGTATCTAATGAATTATTGGTTTGATTCTTCTCTCTAGGAAGTGATACGATGTTGAAAGATTCAAAGCTTTCAATCAGGTCCCATGCTCTATGCTTGTATCTCTTCAAATAAGACAAATTACATTGGTATTTATTTATAATTTGATTGACCACCAACTTTGAGTTATCAAATACTGATATTTACTTGACATTATTCTTGAGTATGAAATGTAGTCCCATAACTAAATCCTCATACTCAACTCTATTGTTAGTACATATAAATTTTAACCTATATGTTGTCAAGAATTTTTTACCTTATGGATCAATTAGCTTGATTCCTATGCCTGGTCCTTGTTTGGATCTAGAGTCATCGAAGTATAGAGTCCACAACTAATTATAATCTTCAAGTTCAGAATTTTATACTTGATTTTGAGTAGTAAAAGTATAAATACCAAGGCTGGGTGACTCATACTTTACCTCTTCATTATTGATGTTATACTCTATAATGGGATACTTCATTCTCAACTCTCTATCAATTATAATTTGATTCATAAATCCTCCCATGGTGGCAATATATGAGAAATTTCTATAGATAGATATCCATTAAGTGTTTTGGACCAATCCTTGCTCAACAATGGATCATAGCCTTCAAGTATGTCTACTACTAGAATATCAAAGCTCATTTTGACTCTTGGCTCATATGTTATTTGAAAGTGCACATTATTTAATTATCCAACTATTGGGACCACTATCTTTCCCAATTTTGAAACTATCCTCTTTGAATGGCTTGGATTCAAACCAAGATTTTGACATATGGATGTAAGCATGATAGTTGTAGATGTTCTTACCAAATGCTTGGATAGTCAGTAGAAAAGTTGAAACTTTTGACTTGATCTTATATATGGTGTTGGTGTTATATGATTTTAATTTGTCTATGGATGCTTTTGCTTTCTCCATAGGCATATTCTTAGTAATGGAATTATAGAGTAGATACTTATGATTAGTGGTCTGTGCTAACTCATGAAGAGTTATATTTACCTTCATTTTGTTAATATCCTCAACAATGTTGTATCCTCATTTACTTGGTTCTTCCTTTCTATGCTAATGATCATTCCCCTTTAATGATCATTGTCATCTTTTTTTAGAAAATGAAACTTGTGAGTTTCAAAGAATATGGTAGTGTTATAATATCTAGGATATGGATGATGCTTAGGTGGATTATACATCTGATCCTATCTAACCACCTCTCTTTGAAATATTTCAAATGTTACATAAAATTCAATGTAGTTGAGATCACCATGCTCGACATTATTATGATTTCTACACCAATTAGGAAGAGTTTTCTCTACTATGTTGATCTCTAGGAGCTTCTTGGGTTGATCAATCCTATTAAAAAATATATTATATCTCTAGAATTTAGTACTCTAATTGCCAGTTGAGCCATTTGTATTGCTTATCTTCCTTTGCAAATTGAAGAAATCATTGCTCAACTTTTGAACCATATTCTAAATAGAATTCAGTTTTGCCTTTATGGAATTCATACCTTGTAAAATAGAAGTGGGAAGTGTATTCACTTGATGTTTCTAATAATATCCATTACCTATTGCATGATTATTCAATTATCTAAAAAAAATTTGTGTTGTTGTGTTAGTGGAGGTAGTGTGTACAATTGCTTTTGATTGAATGCCAAGACATTTTGCCTTGCATGTGGAACTAGATTTAGTGTTAGAAAACTATTGTTGACATTAGTCACTCTAATAATTTTAGGATTGAGCTTCATATCTATGGAGATATCCTATTTGAATGTTAACACCAAAGTGTTAGCCATAATTGCTCTCAAGAACATGGCAGTGATAGGGTCCAAGGTGTTCTTGTACATTTCCAATTCTAATGCCACCTCTAGTTTATATCTTAGGTTTAATCAATTGTATATCTTTTTCCATCTTGAATTGAAAGCATGAATGGGATCATTAAGTTCCCTCTTCATGTTGGTGAAGTGATGGTATACCAAACTAGGGTTGGTGACCTATCCAAACTGTGTAAGAAAAGTTTTTTGACATTCATACCAAGAAGTAATGGAATTTTTCATTAGATTTAAATACCAATCATAAGCACCATATATAAAAGTAAAATGATATAATTTGTACACAACATCCTCATAAATGATATTCATTAGTCTTAAATCAACTTTAACTAATTTGATATATTCTTTTGTCATCCTTTTTCCTGAAGAAGAAAAGGATGTCAAGTATTTTTTAGGATTCTAAGGCAAATTGTTCTAAATGAGAGTTTCCCACTAGAGGGGTATTGTTATGAACTGGGGTTATTGGCATAGTTCTAGGTATCCTATGATTTTACAAGGGTGAGACTAACAAACTATCTTATAAATTAGATCTAGTCACTCTCCTGGGTGACTCCAGTATAACTCTAAAAGGATAACTACTACTATCAAGGGTGGTATCCCTCCTTCTAGTGCTAATTAACTATTGGTGTGGGTTTTATACACACCATAGCCTTAACGAGGTAACCTCTAACATTTTAGGATCTCAATGGAGGCAAACTCCACTCTAGGGCATGAGTTATAGGTATGCCATTTATTTCAACCTATTGATGTAATAGCATGTAGGACATGTGTGTTATTCACAAGGTTTTTAAATGGAGGTTTGGTTCCTAATAAGGGTAATGAATCTCTATGTGAGCTAGGTATGATATTGGTTATTAATCTAGAATGGTTAGATCTCAAAACAAACTCAAAAAGAGGGAAAGTTAAGGTAGTAAAGAAAGTTTTTATGGTTTTCAGGAACTACTTCCCTAGTTGGTTTCTAAAAGAATAAGTGCTCTCAGAACCTATGTCTATTTCTAGAAGAAATTTCACACACATAATTAGACATGACTAATAAGTCTGAGATAAAAATGTAGGAAATTCACAAGCCTCAATCAAAGGTTACTCCTTTTATGGCATCTATTGCACACACTCAACCAGGATATTATGGCTCAGGCTAGTGAAGTATCTAAGGTAGTTGTTACACAAACATAGAAAAATACATCTAAAAAATCACTCATTCATAATCATAATTATCAATCAATTCAAACTTGACTATCTTAACCAATATATTTACCAATCTTTCAACAATTATTGCACATCTATAAATCAATACATTAATCAAAATAATCAAGAATCCATTCACAACTTTTGCACACTAAAGATTATTAAAACATAAAACCAAATAAAATAACCACTAATTACATAGAAATTACAAATAAAATATGCAAACACATTCACTGATGATCAAAATTGATCCTACTCCTATATTCATAAATTCTTTGATAAAAATCTAAGTTGGATTGCAATTTGTTCTATAGACTTGGGTAAGGGGTCATTTCATCCTCTAAGTTCATGCAAATTCATTACATATGATAGTCATAACATGAGTTATAACTATGGTCTAAAACCATATAAGATTCTACTTATAGTTATCAATTTTAAGAGCCTTTGCCAAGGATATACAATGTGTGCATGTGTATAAATACAGAGGTAATTTTTACAATTATAGTTCAAACTATATGAAAAATTTATAATAAACACCATTTACCAAAACTAAACATGCCTTATTTTATAGGTTATTAAAATAACCTATTTATCTTTTAGATTATCCACCTTCAAATAAAACTCTGACATATGCATGAAGGACCAAAACCACTTTATCCATGTTTTTAGAACCAGTGGCACTACTATTAGCCATGACTAATTTGAACTGTGTGTTGTAAGCTCACCCATGCTTTTAATAGAATCTAGATCTTCACTTTTATATTTTTTATTCAAATTAAGGCATGCATTTTCATACTCTATCTTAACCAAGAGACCTAATGTCTATTGATAAATATAGCTCAAGTGTCAAATATCTATGTATTCTATCCATAATACACTGCTAGATTTTGAAATGTGACACATGTCAACACCTAATTGAGTCTAGGATCTTTGAAAATTCCACCTAGGACTTGCACCATTGATCCTTTGCATGATGGAATGTGAGCATGCCACTTTGCATCTCTTTGCTAGTTTTAAGACCTTTAAAAAGTCCATGTTGATCCAACATGGTCAATCCTTATGTACTAGTTTAACATGGTTCATTAGATCTATGTATTATGTTCCCTACTTCTTCCCACGGGTCATTGGATATGTGCACTAGTCTCTCATGATGGTTATACTTATTAATATCATAGATATTTTACATTTTAAATCACTTTCACATCATTTGATCAAACGGGCCTATGAGGACATGTGTCATAAGATCTTAATTTGAATCTAAATGGGTACATTATGAGGTTAAATTTGACATTCATGTGACCATTAAATGACATTCTTATGATTATCAATGATGTCCACATGACTGTCAAATTTAATATCATAATTTTGACCATTTTCAAAGTTAAATTTAAAGTTTGCATGACTGTCAAATGACATCCTTGTGACCATCAAATTTAATCTTGTAAATTAGACACGTCATTTCCCTAGGACTCCCTATTCTTGCAAACATAAGCATAAAATAACTTAGCATAATACTTTGGGAAATAAGTATAAAGGACCCTACATGAATATTATAGCCTAAGGTCTTAGGATATAGTTTAGACCTATGCTAAAATATTAAATTAAGCTTAAAAAATAATGAAAATTCTCCATAAGCAAGGGTGCCACTTAACAATATGGTATTGGTCTCGGGGCAATTGTTATGGGAGAATTGCTTTGGGATTTTTATGGGAAAATTATTTAAGGACTTCTATGTGGGGGAATTATTTTAGATATAATTTCTACATAAATTCTCCTAAAGGGTTATTTTTATTGGATAAAATGTTTGAGACACAAAGCCTGTAGGAATTTTATCAAGGGAATTATTTCAAATAAAATGTTTACAATAATTCTATCAAAGACTCAATTCTCTCATATAAAATGTCCAATGGAATTCTTGAAGGGATGGTCTCAAAAGGGTTTAAGGGCATTATATTTTGAACAAAATGTCTGAAATAATTGGCTAAAGGACAAAAAGCCTAGGACAAAAATCCTAAAATAATTGGCTGAAGCAAAAAAAGGAAATTGGATAAAGTTTTCAAGGGTAAGTGGTCACTTTAAAAAGGTCTAAAGGGTCATTTTAAAAATGTTCAAAGGGTTGGCTCAGAGATTCCGAAGGGCATGTGCCCTTTGGGGAATTATTTTATGCCTTCTATGTTGGACAATATATCTAAGAAACAAAGTTCAAAGGAAAAGGCTTGGGGTAAAATGTCTTGAAAAATAGGCTCATATGGCAAAAATACTTGAGACAAAAGTCCTAAAGGGCATGTTTAAAAGGGCCAAAGGGTCTAATTCATGGAGAAAATTCCCTAAGGGTCTAATTCATAGGGTAAATTTCAATGGGAAAGGGCCCTTATAAAAGTCCTAAAGGGTAACCAGAAAAGTCCCAAAGGGCACTTTCAAAATGGCTAAAGGGTATGTTTAGAAATTTTAAAGGAATATGTGTTCTTGAAAATACTTCTGAAGGGTAAGTCAAAGGGTCATTTTAAAAATTCCCAAAGGAATTCCATTAGGGGAATTACTTTGGATAAAATTTCCACAGTAATTCTCTTGAAGACCCAATTCTTTGGGACAAAATATCTGAAGGAATTAAATTGGCTCAGGAAAAGTATCTCAGATGAAATGTCTAAAAGAAATGTTCAAAAAGGAAAAAGTGTGGGACAAAAGTCCCAAAGGAAATGTGTGGGGGGGAAATGGAAATTGAAAAAGGTTCAAAGGAAATTTATTGGGAAAAATGGTTGTAACAAAAAAGTCCAAATGACATGTTGCACAAAGCCTAAAGGGTAGGTTCAGAAGGTTCAAGGGCATTTAAAATTTTTGAAGGGTAATTTGAAAATGTCAAAGGGAAAGTTTCACAAAGCTTGAAGGGTATGTTGAAAGGGGTGAAATTCAATTTCAAAATGTTGAAGGGCAAGCTTCCACACATTTGGAAGGGTAGGTTCAAAGGGGCGAAGGGAAATTCTATCAATAAAAATGTATCAAGAAGATTGTCTACAAGAATAAGTCTGATTCAGGGAAATTATTTTATTAGAATTGTTATGGGAAAAATGCTATGAAGAGAAAATTCTATCAAAAAAAATGTTTGACATAATAAACCTGAAGACCAATTCATGCAGGACAAAAGTTTTGAAGAGAAAATCATGAAAACATATGTCCAAAAACATAAATCCTAACAAAGACTCTTAAATAACATTAGTCCATGAAAACATAAGTCCACAATAATTAGATCAAAGTAAAAAACTTGATAGAATAAAAGATTTATTCTATGGAAATGTAATACTGATGCCATCTTGCCATAATGTAAAATTCCAAATGATGATCTTTTTTTAGAATTTGCATAAACATATAGAAGAGGGGGTTCAAAATCAATACAATACTCTAAAAAAAGTGGGTCCCCATTTCCTTATGGGAAAAGGGGGTGTGTTAGGTACAATAAATCCTTTAGGGGAGGTGGATTATTACTAATCTTTGTATTTTGAGGAGTGGTGGCACTATTATTTGGAGGCATAGAAGTAGTGAAATGATATTTGCTTGTTAAGTTGTAATTACTAGATGCAGAGATAATACACTTCTTTACCAAACTCTGTCTTTGTCCTTCGTTCACTTATTCATGCCTAGTCCTTCTAGCCTTATTTATGGGTAAACCTCCTTATTGGGAGCATCTGATAAAATTCCACAAGAAAATAACTACATATTCAAGGACCCTTTTGGGCTATACAACTCTCACCTTGACCTTTTTGTACAAATCTTAAGGCAACATGTACTTGCTTCTTTAAGCCTTTCCTCAATTAGCCCTCTATATGAGAAAACCTCCTTAGATTAAACTATGTATAGACTTTATCTGCAAGCTATTAACATTTATAGATAACCATTTGGCTCCTCTAAGTGAATCCATCATTTTTATACCCTCTTCTTTGGATAATTTTACTTTTCCTATACCACCCTTACTCCTTTATCTCTTCTCTAGGACTAGCACTAGCATACAACCTCATTTTTATATTGAATAGAAATTTTAGAAAATTAAAACCACATAAATCTCTTAGATATGGCAAAGTAGTCCTAATGACCAATTTTGAGCCTTTTTCCAATAGAAACTCTTCCAAAAGCAAAAACCCTGATCTAGGGTTTCTAGGTCCCTATACAGACCCAAGAGTCCTTAAAATGGCATATCTTGATCACTAAATCATTTCAAATCCAACCAATGGTTGGGAAATATCTATATAGGTATTTATCAACTTTCTTATTCATTAATAAAGTTCTCAAAACCTTCACTTTATAAATAATAAGGAAATCTCTGTCTTTGTACACTGTGTTATTCACAATAAATAAGGGTTAAGTAGGGTTCAACAAACTTTCAACACTAAAATATTCCAAAAATTACAATGAAGTTATTCCAAACTCTTATGAACATATTAAACCTTCCTCTATCACATTTGAATCAAAACAAGATTCATAATCAAAGAATCTCAAAATTCTGGGTTGTGGATAGTGGCTAACAATGAGTAAGGTTTATCACCACAATGAAACAAATTCAATCTTTTTTCAGCTATGTATTGAAACAAGTTCACTCTCTAATATACCACAAGTGTCTCACTACCTTAAATTATCACACAAAACCCTTCTCACTCTTCATTAAGTCCAAAAACATGATACAATGTTAATAACTCAGGGTACAAAAATTTTGAGTTTCATGGACTATGTAATTTTTAGGAACAAGGTTTATAACTAGCAAGAATATATCAACCCTCTAAGCATTTATAAATTATGAAAATATACTCTCAACTCTCAAACACATGCAATATCCAATCACCCACAATATTGAAATAAGGAAAAAGATCATTACTCTATTTGCTCCTTCAATAGTCCTGTATAATTAAATTTCTTGTATGACAAAATTACTATTCTACACAAAAGTGACTTATTTTACCAAAAAACTAGCATTCTTGTATTAGAATAGAAAACATAATGTGATCACAACAATATCAATCAACATTAAATAAAAATTCTTACCAAACTAATGCTTCAAATACACCAGATGCATTGTTCTCAGCCATACAAGTTTCATACATACAAAATTTTCATATTATAGTCATTCTTCCTTCAATCAAGTTTTGTTTTACATCTCCATTATTTAACCTCCTTGAATGGAAGATGTGTATATTTTCCAAATTTGACTACATACAATATATATTACATACTATGATCCAAAACTCCTAAAACAAAACTCATAGTTAATTCTTGATCAAGATCCTATAAGTAACCTCCTAGTCCAACATGGGGTGGTGGACTGTCACCTCACACTAGCTTGACAAATGTATTTATTTTCATCTTAGGACCTTTATAATACCATATAAGGTCTACTACACAATTTTTCACCAGTTACACATCAACTAGATTAAACTAGACTCACTTAGACCACAAATACATCATGAAAATTTGAAACTCCCTTTTGGTAGGAAAACTAATTCAAATTCAAATTTTCATCTACTTAAGACATCTTCTATACCTTGAGTGAGCATTCCAAGATGCCCCTACATCATACTCCCAAGGGTAGAAAATTCTTGACACCCATGTTCTTCTTCCTTCAAACACTCTAATATGTGTGTGTGTTCTTGACTGCCAAATTTGTACTTTATTTTACCTCTTGCCATCTTCCTCCATGCTATACTTGAAAAATACAAAAAATCATTAAAGAAAGTGTATTATGTTTATTGACCTTGAGGCATTCTCCATCTTACCTCTTTACATGTTTATTGCTCTTGCTTCCAAGCACCTTCATGTTTTTTGCATGCTTCACTCTCATTTGCATCTATTATCAATGCATCTTGCTTCTCTCCTTGCATGACTTATCCTTCATCTTCCACCTATACCTTAAGCTCAATAGTTGAAATTGCTTTGTATAGAGTGACATCATGTGTTTACTTCTTATTACCTTCATTAATGCCCTTATTTTGGACACTATTATTATATTCCACATGTCTATATTCTCCTTGGTAACCTCCTTAACCATTTATCTATAGATTTGATGAGGATCAAATCCATATTCTAGCTTAAAAGACTCATATAAACTTGAATTCATACCTTTCCTTATGTTTTTATCCCATTTCTCCTTTGGCTTTACTTGCATCCTCTTGAGTGAGGATCTTCTCCTTCTTCATGTTATCTATCTTCCAATATGGCTAACCTATTTTTTCTTATTCCATCAAAATGAATTTACATGGAATATCTTCTTCATCTTGACTTCTTATAATCACCACTTGGTCATATGCCTCTTCCTTCTTTTTTCCTTAAGCCTATGAATGGGCTCAACTATCTCATCCTTCTCTTCATCTCTCAAACCTGCATTCACACATACCAATACATCACTAGATTTTAAAACATGAGGCTTTATTTCCTCCTTGTCCTTCCTCTTTTATCTTCTCCTCCTTTCCATTAATTTCTTGATTGGCCACTTGAGTGGCTTCCTTTTCATGACCCATCCAATACATGGGTTCAGAAACTCTTTCATTTTTTCTATCTTGATTAGCATCTCCTTCATCTATTGCCTCATCTCTATCATCTCTCTCTCCATTTCAATCTTCTTCTTGGTGTCTTCATGCACCATCTTCTCCTTATGGCTTTCATGCTTAACCTTGTCTTTTCCTTTCCTTTCTACCTCTTATCTCATCTTCTTCTTGAATACCTCACTTGGGCACATTCTTCTCCTTGTTTTGGTCTCACTTGGACCATTCCCTTTGGTTCACACTTGGAAACTCTATTTTAGACCACACTTGGACCTTTGAAATTCTTGTCCTACACACTAGGATTGTTCTCTCCTTATTGAGATCTATTTATGAGCTTATCTCCTCTTGATTCAAGGATACCACCACAATACTTACTATTTTCAATAATTCATACATTTCAATCAATAAATCAATCATAAAATACATCATACCTTCTCAAATTGCCTTCTTACTATGTCCTCCAGCAAGACTCCATGAAACTTGCTTACTTGCAACTTCTTGGTTAATCATGCAACATGAAATATAATCACCATGTTCATACCTATATATACCTTCCTAGATAATCTAGATAGATCTGATACCAAATGATGTATATCTAACACACTTCTTTACCAAACTTTTCCTTTATTCTTCATTCACTCATTCATGCATAGTCCTTTAGATCAATCATGCACTATTAGCTATAATTTTCCTTTCAATGATTTATGAGACCATGTTATATTAATTTCAAATTAACTTTACACTATCATCAGACCACCCAATAACATTCAATAAACTATATCATACTCTATTCAAGAGCTATCTATACCTTCAAGACATCTTCATAATGCATAAATGCCAAAATGGCCTTGCATAGGAAATCAAAACACATTGAAAATTTACATCACATAAAGACTTTCCTCTTCTTTATAACACTCCTTTTATCCTTGCTCAAACAACTAATCTAAATTACTTGTTCTCTTTCTTCTCACAAGCATGTTTCTATCTTTTTTCTCCTACTAGCCTTTTTTATGGGTAAACCTCCTTGTTAGGAGCATCTGATAAACCTCCACAAGAAAATAAATACATATTCAAGGACCATTTTGGGCCATACAACTCTCACATTAACCTTTTTGCACAAATCTCAAGGAAACCTATACTTGCTTCTTTAAGCCTTTCCTCAATTAGCTCTCTATTAGATTATTTTTAATAATACAAAGTGTTTAATTTTAATTTTTTTTATTGTGTTTATGTTTTAGAGTTTGCTTTGTTAAATAAGTTGGTTACTTGGTAAATTTTGTTCCCGTAACCACTCGTGAAGCTTTTTAAGTTTTCACCTTTCATTGTAAAAATTATTTAAATACAATACAACATTATTTTTGGTGTGAAATTTTTTTGACATAATGTAATTTCGTCATTGTTTCCATTGGAATCTGGGCCAACAGTGGTATCAGAGCATGGCCGGTGAAGCATGGTGAATTTAGGATGAAAAGTAAGCGAGGTGAAAGATTTATTCATGTAGAATTCCAAAAATGGTATGCCCTTCACAAACTTTTTGGTTGGTCTAAAGTTTAAACTTTAGAAAATTATTGAAATATTTAATTTTTCAAAAGTTTTATATTAAATTTGGAAAAATAGGATGTAAGTAGTTTTGTATGGCCATATAATTTGACAAGCTTTTCCTGCTCCTTAGTAGTGTATCCAAACTCTATTTTGAGCATTTAAGATTGAATTTTTAAGCTTTCAATTGATCCAGTCATGATTTTTAAACCCTAAAATCTACTAAAATTTCATTTTTATGACCTTGAACCTGACATCCTTTAGGACTATACAAAATGGCTTCCATTTTTTTGTAAATTGATTTGCTTGTTTATTGATTTGAATTTGAGTTCTTTAAATCTCAAAGATCTCCTAGAAGCTTTTTAGACTAAATTTCTAATTTATTCAACCCATATTAGCATTTGTACAGCCTCCCTAGTGTGTAAACCCTTTAAAAATCAGATCTAATTCATTAAAATTCCTCAAAATAGTCTTAAACTCAGCCAAATCTTCAATAGTATGACCTTGTATAGAAATATACAACATAGTAAAGAGGAAAAAGAGTTTCATATTTTACCAGATCAGCCATGGCATGCTATGTCTAATCTTGGTGTTGGAATCTTAAGGAAAAATTTTTTTAAAAAAAAAAAATCATTTTGTAAAGTTTCTAATAAAGTCTTTCACAAATATTAGGTTTTGGATGGGTCCCACCTAAAGCTTGAAAGATTTGAGCTTTTCACTTGAAAAATAATTTCATGAGAAAAATTAAATTTACTCACCCAAGTAATTTTTTCTAATTTTGTAATAGAGTTAAAATCAAGTTTATATGTTTTTTTATCTCTTTATAGACTTGTAAATGCTCATAGAGCACTTGGAAGAGCTTATTTTGGGTAAAGCTTTGTAACAAAGAGGTCAAGGGTTCCAAACTTCCTTTTGGAGAAAATTAAAACATTGTTATATGCTTTTTGGAGGAATATTCTCTTTGAGATTATTTTTTCATACAAAGACATAAGGGTGTAAGTCATAATTCTTACAACACTAGTTGTTCCTTTAATTATCTGTGAAGGTGGTCATGTGACCAGGTGATCTTCATGGTTTTCAAAATTCTAGATTCATTAGAATGATCAAATTTATCTTTTAGAGTTTCATTATATTCTTTTTTGCAAAAAAAATGATGTATCAAGGTGTATTTTCAATTGAAATCGACACCTTCAAAATGTAATTTCACTACAAGTCCTAGGATTATTTATAAAATGGAATCTATTTTGAAGGTAAAGGAAAAATCTTGATAACATTCCTTACTTTTTGCATCATGGCTAAAATTATGAGCTTCATTTTTGACACTGGATGCCTAACTCCTAAAAATTATAAGGAATGGTCAATGAACATGGAAAACACATTAATCTTCAATGAATTGTGGGATGTTGTTGAAAAATAACCAACATTATCCACTGAAGCCACAAAACTTGTAGAATTTCATAAACATGATAGGTGAGCTCTTGCATTATTAAAATCCACTTGTAGTGCACAAGTCATAATTCATATAGAAGCTATCAAATCTAAAGCATGGAAAGCATGGAAAGCTCTAAAAGACTTGTATGATAAACAACATGCTTAAAAGAAAATTGATTTCCTTATGTATTTTATCAACACTAAACTCACTGATGATGAAGATGTTTTAGAATATGTGTCACACATTAAGAATTTGAAACAAGAATATGGCACTACTAATAGGAAAATTGATGATGAAATGTTCATTTCCATTGTTTTGAATGGTCTTAATCCTAGCTACAGGAACTTTCTAGAGATGTTACAGCTTAGTGATAAGCTTAACAAATCTAATTTTTAATTGATTTGTGATTTTCTCACTCAACATGAGTGAAAAATTTTAAATAAGAAATAAAAACCTACTAAAGATGCATACTATACCAAAATAGTAAATCCATTATATGAGACCAACAAGAAACACTCATTAAAGCACTTTCAGAAAGAGAAATAGAATCACTCTCATAGGCACACTTCTAGGCATAAGCACCATTCTAGACATAGATATCATTTAGACTCTTCAAAACATAGACATCATACTGGTTCTTTGAATCATGAGCATTAGCATTCACATAGACACAAGCATAAGCACATGCATTCTTCTTCAAGTGGTTATTCTTCCTCTAGTTCTAGTAGATGTGAGACCATATGCTACAATTTTGGTAGCATATGACATATCTATATATAATGCCCTCTAAATGGAGCTCTTCTTAACACTAAAAAAAGGTATAAGCATACTTTATTGTTCACTCCAGTCATTCTAGTCATTATTTTGGGTCTTCTTATGATTACTCTTCTACTTCTTCTAATAGATGGGATGATTGTGAAGTTGATTTCTCCAAAGATCATGACTATCTCTTCTAATCTAGTGACACACCCATCTTGTGTGAGCTTCTAGGCTCAAGATTGGGATTTGATGTAGTAGCATTTTTGGCTTTTGTACTTTTCTTTCATAGATTTAGTATTTATATGATCTTTTATGTGGATCATTTCAATGAATTATACTTGGTTTATTTGTTACGTGGCTTATCACCTCTCACTTGATAGGGGGAGAAGATATTACATATTAGTTTTTTGATCAATCATCAGTGATGTGTGATATGAGTCAGCATTATGTTACTAGTATTATTAGTGTTGAGCAAAGGCTTGTGAGAGATCTTGGTGATTGTTGGGCATCAGTTTGAGATTTTCCATACATAATACATGGGGTAGTCACTTGTTGGATGGATTCTATGTGAGGATTGATGTATTTGGATAATGTGTGATCATGTTCTACTATAGTGCAGGGATGATCAAGGTGTGGATCAGTCCAAAATACATAGTGTACCAATTGGAATTATGATAGAGTCTACTTAGATGACTCACAATTCCTTGCTCTAGTCTTTTTATATCCCTTTGGATTAAAGGGGATTTTCTTGGATTATTTTTAATGATCCAAATTGTTTAATTTTATTTTTTTTTAGTTTGTTTATGTTTTAGAGTTTGATTTATTAAATAATTTAGTTACTTAGGAAAGTTTGTTCCCGTAACCACTCATGAAACTTTTTAATATTGCACATTTCATTGTAAAAATTATATAAATACAATACAACATTATTTTTGGTGTGAAATTTTTTTGACATAATGTAATTTCTTCATTGTTTCTATTGGAGTCTAGGCCAACACCCTGCATATCATCAAACCTCCTTAGAATAAACTATATATAGACTTTATTATCAAGATATTGACATTTCTATATATCCACTTGGCTCTTCTAGGTGAATCCATCATTTTTAGACCTTCTTCTTGGGATAATTTCACTTTTCCTATACCACCCTTACTCCTTTAGCTCTTCTCTAGGTCTAGCACTAGCATACAACCTCATTTTCATATGAATAGAAATTGTACCAACTTGAAACCACACAAATATCTTATATATGGATAAAAATTCCTAATTACCAAGTTTGGGCCTTTTTGGCTTGTGAAAACTCTTCCAAAATAAAAAACCCTACTTTAGGGTTTCTAGGTCCTTATACAAAACTAAGAGTACGTAAAATGGCATTTATTGATCCCTAAATCATCTCAAAGCCAAAAAATGGTTGGTACATATTTGTATATGCATTTATCAAATTTATCATTCATTAAGTGCTCAAAACCTTCACTTCATGCATAATAAGGAAATCTTAGTCTTTGCACACTATGCATTATTCAGAGGAAATAGGGGTTAAGCAGGGTTCAACAAACTTTCAAAATTAACAAATTATAAAACTTAAAATGAAGTTATTCCCAACTCTTATGATTGTATTAAACCTTCCTCTATCAAATTTTAATCAAAACAAGATTCATAATCAAAGAATCTCAAAATTTTGGGTTGTAGACAGTGGCTAATAATGAGCAAGATTTATCACCATAATGGAACAAATTCAATATTTTATCAACTATGTATTGAAATAAGTTCACTCCATAATATACCACAAGTGTCTCACTACCTTAAATTATCACACCAAACCCTTCTCACTCTTCATTCATTCCAAAAACAAGATACAATGTGAAGAACTTAGGGTATAAAATTTCTATGTTTCATGGACTATGTACTTTCTAGGAGCAACGTTTATAACCAACATGACTATATCAACCCTATGAGAATTTATAAATTATGACAAGATACTATCAAATTTAAAACACATGAAATATCCAATCATCCATAGTATTCAAATAAGGAAAAAATCATTACTTTGTTTGTTCCTTTAATAGTCTTGTATAGGTGAATTTCTTGTATGACAGACTTACTAGTCTACACAAAAGTGACTTATTTTACCATAAACCTAGCATTCCTATATCAGAATAGAAAACATAATGTGATCTCAGCAAGACAAATCCACATTAAATAAAAATTCTTACCAAATTGATGCTTCAAATACACTAGATGCACTGTTCTCAACCATGCAAGTTTCATACATACAAAATTTTCATATTACAGTAATTCTTGATTCAATAAAGTTTTGTTTTACATATCCATTCCTAAAATCCTTGAATTTAAGGTGTGAATCTTTTCCAAAAATTACTACATAAAATATATATTACCTACTATGATCCAAAACTCCTAAAATAAGATTCATAACTAATTCTTGATCAATATCCTATAAGTAACCTCCTAGTCCAATGTGGGGTGGTGGACTTCCACCTCACACTAGCTTGATAAATGTATAAATTTTCATCTTAGGACCTTTATAAGACCATACAATGTCTATTACATCATTTTTCTTCAATTACACATCAACTAGACTCACTTAGACCTAAAAATACATCATGAAAGTTTGAAATTCCCTTTTGGCAGGAAAATTAATTTAAATTTGCATCCACTTAAGACATCTTCTAGACCTTGTGTGAGAATTCCAAGATTACCTTTCATAATTACTCCTCTAAAATTATTGGAAGGCATGGAATCCATCTACATTATCCTCTATTTCATTTTCATCTTCCAATAGAAATGGAAAATCATATGTGTTGAAGACCATAACAATGTTTGAGTGTCTATTTGTATTATAAGAAGGCTTAGATTTATTTGTCAAACCTTCTTATCTATCCATTTCTTATTAAAATATCTCAAATGTTATTTATAACTCTATGCAGCTCAATAATCTATGTTGATCTATGTTATAGACCCTACACCACTTGGGTAGTCCCACCTCTAGAATGTTCATCTCAAACCCTTACTAGGTGGCTTCTCCATGTTGTTTTAAGACCTATTGAATGGTCTATTGTACCTTTGATAACTAAAGTTCTAGATAGTATTTTGGTTTTCATCATTCACTATCCTTTTATACATTTTTAAGAACTCATTTCTCAATTTATGTACCATTATTTAAATGGTATCTAGTTTATCTTTATTAGAGTGAACAGTAACACCTTAGGTGGTGGAAGTGTTGATTATGACTAAATCCTAGACTCTGTGGGTATTGGTAACTTGTAAAAATTTATTTAGGAAACTTAAATCCTGGTTGGATGTAGCATGGGATAGAGGCAATTACATTTTATACCATGTTTGATTCTGGGCCACTATATTTTGATTAGCATTTAAAATCAAATTTAGCATGGGGTAGGTTTGATATGCATTTGGCCCTGCTAAAATTTGAGACTAGGGTTTCATTTGTCTATCAACCTCTATTGCTTCTATTTCACTAAATTCTGTCTATTTAAGTCTAAAGGAAAAAAAATAAGGATGGGGATAATTGATTAGAATGAACCTAAATTTGGTTTGTGCATCATATATAGACATTATGAGCACTCCTCTTTGGCTGGGGAGGACTACCTACAAATAAGAAAGCACTACCACAAGATGTTTGTTAGCAGATAAATGAGTGGGTTTCCAAGCTACACACTTAATCTAGGGAGTTTGAAACTTCCTTAGAGATGACAGTCCACTTTTGAGAGACAAAATAATAATAAATAATTGAAAGAGAGGTAAAGAGAGTGAAAAAGAGATAAGATTACCGTTATTAACAACCTGTACATATCAGAGAGTGATAGGGTTCAGGTGAGGTACTTTGTTTGTGTTTTAGAAGTTTTTTGGGTAGGTTTTGAAGAGGCTAGGGAATCCACAGTCACCAACATCGATAGGGGAGTGACCAATATCAATTATACTATTGAGGTTAGTAGTGAGGTGACCGATGTCAGTTAGTCTACCGAGGTTGGTAGGGACAATAATTGTTTGGGAGCTTGCAAAAGGTTTTCCTGAGTTTAGGAAATGGTTTAGATCAGGTTAGGGAGGTTAGGAGAGTTATGAGAGGGAGATCATGGCCTAGTTAAGTTTGGTCAAAGGTTTGGTATGTCAAGTTAAGGTAAAACAAGTAAATAAGCTTTGTAACTCCCTCACAGGGGTACAGCCAGAAGTGCATAAAGTAATGCATAGTAGATATAAATAAATATAAGAATAAATATTTAAATGACCTATAATATAAGTGATGTACTTAGCTATAGTGGTCACTAAATGGTAACTTCCAGGTTGTTGGTCCCTATCAGGGAGTCCAAACCTAAATTCCTAAACAAAGAGAACAAGAAGGTGATGTTGGTCCTCAAGATCTTAATTGTTGATTGTAATTAACTTACGTAGGGTGATTATAATCCTAGATGTCAAAAAATATAATGTTGAGATCCTAGATGAGAGTCAAAATCAATTTTCTTAATTTTTGTTGACCTAAATTGTAGGTTATAGTTTGGCTTATATTGTTGACATTGGTGATCCCATCGACATTGGCCATGGGTTGACTGATGATGGTAGCCCTGTAATAGGAAAACTTTACTATTTTTTTCCTATTTTTTGTTATTATTTGTGCCAAGTATGGCACCCATTATAAAATGGTAAAAATAAGAGGTTAGGAAGGATGTAGTTGATTAGGAATTTAGTTTAGAAGTAGGAATAAGTCTTGGGTAGTTAGGCTGAGGGGACCAGGTCTTGAGGTGACTCATCAAGTGAGAATTAGTCATAGGGTGAGGTAGCCAGGTAAGGTGGCAATAGGATTTTTTAATTAACTTAATTAATTATTTTAAATTAATTAAATGTATGAGGGGTAAAATTATGGGTTAGGGAGATTAATTGGTATTATTGAAATGGGCTTAAGGGGGGTTTTGACACATGGAGTTACGCATATGTGTGTGACATAATTTTGGTGTCTACATTTGTCTATAAACCTCTATTACTTTAGTATAATCCTATGTCAAATTAGTAAGATTGACTACCCTATGCACAAACACTACAATGATAGGATCTAAAGCATTATTTTAAATTTCAAGGGCCAAAACAAAATCTAGTTTATATGAGGTATCTACTCAGTTATACATATTTTGGGACCTCACATTGAATTAGCTAATGGGTTCATTAGGATCTCTTTTCATTTAAGCAAAGTCTTGGTATACTATGTTATGGCTAGTAACTTAGCCAAACTATCCTAGGAGATCATTTTAGAATTAATTCTAAGACCTTAATGACCCCTTATCAACATTGAGGAACCACTCATAGGTGACATTGTGTAGTGTAAATGGAAAAATCCTACAAACTACATCCTCATGGACCATATTTAACATTCCTAAAGCAATTCTAAAGGCTTTTACATGTTCTTTAGTGGTCCTACCTCCTAAGAGGAAAAGAGAGGGAGGTATTTCTAAGGATTTTGAGGTAGATCATGAACACCTACTTGTAATGCTAAAGGAAGAACTAATTAACCATTGGTGGGCCATTTGACATAGAGGGGGTTGTATTATGTTTGGGGAATATGACTAAGCCCAAGACCTTCTCAAGATAATTTTATCTGACCTATCTTTTCAGTGGGTTTACAAGAGATGATATAGTAGGTTGTTTCCAAAGGTAGATATTGTCAATATTTTAGGTATATCTAATGCAACTTTGGTGATATCTCCTTTTGATTAATGAAAGAGGCCCTCCTTCTAGTGCCATATTTATTCTTGTTGATGTGTGTTTTATGAACACATGATAATAATCATTAGGTAACTTCTAACATTTTCATATCTTGGTGAAGTTTGAATTCACTCCAGGGAATGAGTTATAGGTATTAGGTCTTATAGTAACCAGTGGTGGAATGGAAGTGAGAGAAAAAATATTAACTAGGATGGTTTAGATATGGATATGGCTTCAAGATTCACTTGGGTTAAATGGAATGGAGATGGAATTAACTAAAGTGGATAAGATTTAAATAAACTATAAATATAGGGAAGGGTAAGGAAGAAAATATAAGCTTTAAATAAAGGACATGGATTATTTCTAACCAACATCAAAATAAGGATAAATGCCAAGGGACTAATGATTTTAGCTTGTTGCTTTGGGACATAGAATTGATAAACATAGTAAAGAAGTCATAGGAATACAATACAATTAACTCCTAGTCAATATCTAAAGGTTAATAATTAATATTGATGTAACATTTCTTAACAAAATATTATATCTAATACCAAAGAGCACCTTTGAATAGCTATAGCTCAGTATAGGAAGTTACATCAAGCAATGTTTTTATACAAATTTAGATAGTAACCTACCAAACTTGTTGAAAGAAAATAAGATCTTCCAACATAAAATTGTTATTTCACATTTTCAATTGAAAAAAAATTACTAACCAAAATCTATTTGAAACTGATATAGTATACATCAAGAAACTAATCTACCAGTTAGATAAAATACATAAAAACTATAACACAAGCATGGAAGAGAAAATTTTACAACATAATTTTCTTAGAACAATCAAAAAAGTTTCTATCTATATTGAATATTAAAATTTATCCTTACTTTGGAATGTAGGAGATACATGTCTATATAGGCTTGGGATGGAGATGCCTCATAATTCAATCCATGCTCAAAGTTTCATCATCACTATGACATACATAGTCATGACATAGCCAATCATTCATAATTGAAAAAACATTGTTACAACAACTATATATTATAAATAATTCATGTAACTACAAAGGGAAATGCCTATGAAAAGGCTATGGTAGTTGTTGATACTTGGGCCTTAGAAATTGTTTTAATTATAACCTTTGTTATAGCTATGGTTAGTCAAAGAATTTGAGAAGTAGTTACAACTAAAATAGCTGGCAGAGTTAGGGTGGATAGAGATGCTTTTCTACTCACCTAAATTTGAAAATGGAGGGCATAAATTACTTGAAAGTCCATTTTAATTGCCTCAAAGTCAAACATAGTCCTTTTGAATATCTAAGGGAGTCTTTCCATCAACTGTATATGTGATTTTAATGCATTCCAAAGCTCCACATAAAGTGTATCTATGTTAAAAACCTAGCTTCTAAAAAAATTAATCAATTATAGTAAGTCCTCTTGGGTCTTCTATATTGTTCTATCGACCTCTACTTTAAACCTATCTCCCACTATTTGAAGGAGATCTTAAAAGATGACCTTGAAGACTAATTCCCCACTAGGTTAATCATACCATTTATTCTCATTTCCCACAAAATTATAATGTCTTGATCCTCATATTTGGTGAGTTTTTGAACTAAAATTTGCATTTATTAATGCCATATAATCAAGATATCTCTCATAGAATCTATATAGTTCAAGGCCCATATTACATTTGGAGTAGTTATTAAGTTTTGATGGTCATAAGCTTTATTTTGGGATACTTGACTTAATAAATGGAATATATCCTCCATTTTCTTCATCCTATAAATGAAGGAGAATACATATTCCTACTTGGGCTATGACTCTTTTTCACGTCTTATTAATTGGATAATCTCATATGACTTTTGATTTGCTCCTCGCATGTTATCCAAGATGTCCCTCTAAGGTTGTATGGTATCTCTTCTTTTTAGTGACTCCATGGATTGATCAAATCCTCTAAACATTTCTTTTGTTACTCCCCTTGTAGAGTCTACAAAGGTGTATGGGTAATCTATATAATTGATAATATCTAAAGGGAGCAATTTACCCCTCTTTGTCAAAGTGAAAACATCTTCTCTTTGCTCAAATTACACCTTCTATCCTTTAGACATCATAATTTTCATTTTGAATCTCCTCATAGTCTTCATTTCTCTATCAAAGTGAAACTTTACTATTTGATATTCAATAATAACTAGGTCCTACCTACCTTCTTCTACCTATTGCATTTTTTGGATCCATTCAAGGATGTTTAATGCAACTGATTGTTTTGAAGTTTTGGCCTAATCTATAAGAGTGGTATATGGGAATTTCCATAGATGGATCATAGGCTTTGGAGAAGAGTCTTTTAGTTAAGGGAAAGGGGCTATAGGTTTTCTCCAACTGGAGACCTTCTTTTGGGTCACTATGTTAATTATTAGCTTCCCTTTCTCCACATCCTTCTGTGTTATAATGGTTGTAGCTTCTATTTGAGTTACATGACAAATTGGCAATCCCAATTGTATGATGGGAGGGAGTACAAGGGGAAGCCAAAATGGTTTTGGAGATCAAATATTTGAATTTCACTTATCTGTTAAATTCTAAAGGACTAAGGGCCTGAGGAAGTAGAGAATGAATAGGTAGGATATGTACTGAGAAAATTATATAAATAATATATAACTAATATGAAAGTAACTCCAGTAGAATCTTTTGAAGGTTATTTTGGGGGATCCATA
The DNA here is from genome assembly GCA_037957365.1 of Torreya grandis. Taxonomy (NCBI): domain Eukaryota; kingdom Viridiplantae; phylum Streptophyta; class Pinopsida; order Cupressales; family Taxaceae; genus Torreya; species Torreya grandis. Next base: position 461,805 of record JARHVA010005668.1, read on the forward strand.
TCATAGATTACTAGAGTTAGAACTAAGGTTTGACTAATGGGTTTACAATAGATGCATTGATTAGAATAGTAGTTGTTATAGTAGGTAAAGAATGAGTAGTTTGTGTACCTACCACTTGAGAAGTAGTAACCAGGGGAACTATTGTTGTAGGTGTCTTTGTTTTGTTATGAGGTACCAAGGATAGAGATAGGTCTATAGATTTACCATGAATATAATCAAGGGGATTATACTCTACTTCATATCATTTGTCTCCATCTGGGTATTGAAGTAATCTAGTTGAGATTGAACTAGTCTTTAGAATCTTAATGTCACTCAATTGAACCTCATATGAGATACATTCATCACCAAGGTCACTTTATGTGGTCTCACTTATCATTTTAGATATGTATGTCTCTATTTTATCCTCTCATTCCTCCTTGGTAAACCACTCTTTTTTAGAATATATTATTTCCATAGGTTCTAAGACTCTAGATCCTTTTTTATCTAATCCTCCCTTTGACCTTTCTTATTAGGTCTCCTTTATCAAGGGGTAATTAGGAGAAACTAAAAGAACTCCCTACTTCCTCTTATATATAAGGGGGGTCTAGTGGGAGTACAAGTTAATGCTAAAAGGGATGAAACATTAGCAAGTGAATCAGATGGAACAATAGGTGGTGATAAGGTGAGGGTGAAATTGAATGATAGGGGTGAATCTAGGGAAGTCAATGTTTGTTTGGGGGAATGAGATGTTGATGGAGGTGATGGTGTAATGTTTTGGGCTAGGGGGATGATTGGAGTCAAACCATAAATAGGTGGGAGAAAATATGGTAGACTCAAATACTAAATTTTTATGAGTTGGGGAAAGGGAAACATAGAGAACACTCCTCTAAACTTAGTTATAGATGTGAAACCCTGAGTAGTGGATACCAACTAAGGAATGGTGGATAATAGATTGATTTCTACAACTGTGACCACTAGGACATGACATTAGGGAGGTCATTGTCTAAATTCTTGTCAACTTCCCATAGGTGCTTGTCCCAATGAACTAGCCTATTATGATTCCTAGGCTTGAACCTATGGGAAGGGACCTTGAGGGGGTATTAAAACCCAATGCTCTACCTTAAATTTTTTGAGTACTTCCTTAGTGGTTTTAGATGATATTGCCTATGCCGTAGCTACCATCATATACATATTTAAATATTTCATTCTTATGTCAACTTCTATATCATTTAAATCATTTAGGAACACTTCATTAAATATGTCTAATACATATATATAATTAATCTTCACATTTTCCCTAACTTTGTTCAAGTGTTTCCTGACCCTTTGCCTTGGATTACATTGCCTATAAGGCACCCACTTGAAATCATAATGGGTTGTGATTTTTCCCAATGGATGGAAATGTTCTCACCTATTGTATTAGATCCTATGGATGTTGATGGGAGGTGGGTGGATAGATCTTTGTTTGTCACTTCTTAGTTTAACATCCACATAATCAACTAGTTGGGCAACAATTTCCTATTTTGCCACCTTCTTTGGGACCAACTAGGGTAGATACATAATAGGTTCTCTAGTTCCCTTTCTTCTAATGACTATATGATCTAGATATATCCAATAGTCACCAATCCTTTCAATGGTTTTTCAGATTTGGTTAAATAATTTGGGCATATCCTTGCCATAAATGGCTTGATATGTTATTGGATAGAAGGTCTTGTTAAATTTTGTCATAGTTTTCCTAAATTTATGTATATGAAGAACATTAAATTCATCACAAACCCAGTTATTAAGATACTCATTTGATGGATCCCAAGCTACATCAAAAGTTGAGTGTATAATCCTTGTTATAGTGTCTACCAAATACAACATCATATAGAAGTTATTGTTTTATATACTATCTAAATTCAAGACTTTGGTGATAAAATTGGCATTAAGGATATTTACAATAGTTATGACGTTGTAAAGTGAGGATGATTTCGAAATGGAAATCTAAACCTCATTAATGTACGTTATACTAGGGAAACTATAAATTTGGTTTAGCAAATCCATAAAAATTTAGATTCTAGGCCTGAAGATGGTAATGAGAATAGTAGAAATAAGGCCCCTAATTGTGAAGGTACTAAGGTTGATATCCCATTCCTATAACTTTATTGTTGCATTATTTGCATATATCCATGAATTAATTAGGGCTTGATTATATGTTATTTCATGAGGGGGGAGCCTATAATTATTTTGAAAAGTAGGTTCACTAATATATGTTGTTAGGGTGATACATTGGTAGAAATGTAGGATTTTACTATAAACTTGGGTATTTAAAAATAAATAAAATAAACATTCAATGCAAGGTTTTAACCTAGGTTTTTCCATAGTATTATGTAAACCTACAACTTTTATTGCCACCAAGTCTTCCCTATATCTTTGTGTGAAATTTGAGAGCCAATCTCTAGGGCCACCTGATTCTACTACTTTGACCTCCTTTGATATAGTAGAATAATATTTGAATTCACATTTGAGGGTAGCTTCATTAAACCTTTTGTATATGTACTACTCAAGTTATATAATGGAATATGTATAAGGGGATGATGGAAGTTATGAATCAAAATCCATTTTTTTGCACTTAAGATCTTTAGTTATCTAAAATTATGGAATTTCTTGGTCATTAGAGAGCTTGAATTCTCACTAGTAACTATTAGCTAGATGGAAATGTATTTATGATTGACTTCATTGATCTCATATATTGATTTATATTTCTAACCTCTACTAAATTGAATGCACTTAATCAACCAATTCATGTGAATTATTGGCACCAATAGCCTTTGCTTTATTTTCTTTCTACTATTTTCATATTTTGAATTTTCTTGGTGAATTTTCATCATTTTGTGGTCCTTGGCACCAGATGGATTCTCTTAATTTTTCTCCAATTGCTTTGTCACCTCCATTTAAAACCTAACAATATTCTCCTTCCCCAAAGAGAATCATATTACTATTACTCATGCTCATTATTTATTGACTAGTTTCCTTATAGCCTCAAGCTTATGAAATCATAAGATGTGGAGGAATGTCATCTCTCTACTATCCCCATGAGTTTCATACTCCCTTTTATCACTATGCAAGATCTAAGTGAGTGAGATGATGACACATGGTTATATATCGAGACTCTACTCACAAGGGGGACTTAGAAACTTCTTAGATTACTTTGACAACTATGGATCTATGAGATCATGACATATGGATGACTATCACTACTCTAACCACCCTTTTACTTTTTTACACTGAATTTCACTCTACTAGTGACTGGGTGAGTGGGATCATAACACATGGACAATTGTCACTACTCTGCTGGCCTTTGGAATTTTGTACATTTAAATTTGATCTATCAGTCACTTGGTGAGTGGAATAATGACACATAACAACATAGAACCTTTTATAACATTGAAGTATAAATCATACTATAGTTTCCTTTAGGGATTTAAGGAAGTTTTTGAATGCCACATGGTAAGCTTTGGTGACTTGACAGGGGTTTAGGTGAAAAGTAGAAAGAATTATAAGTAGATAACCATCTATATAAGATAAAACACAAAGAAAAATAACCTTAACAAACATGTAAGTTAGTTATTCTAAAATAATGCATCATGATTCTAGATTAAACAAGAAAACTTCATGAATTATTAGAATCCAAAAAAACTTAGATAAGCATGCATGAAATAAACCAAAGGATGGAGATGTAACTAGAGACAAGCATGAACATATATTTTGTTTATAATAATATAAGTATCATTATGTTAGTTTAATCTTCATAAAGCAAGTTTAGATTACCTCACCTATCCCAAAATAAGGAAAGATATTTAATAACATGGGTCCCTATTTAAAAATATTAAATAGGGGTATTTTGGGACACAACAAGATTGAAACTTTATTTTATGTAAATACTACATATAAATTGTGATGCTCAAATTAATTAATATCACCCTCAAACTCTATCCATATAAATATAAGTGTCCTTAATATTTTGGGATAGATCCATGCTAGGTATATAAGAGCATTATCAGACTCTTTTCAACCTAAAATGGACACATCTTACACCTAATTATGGTTAGTTTCCATATTTTGAATAAATATTTTTGGTCTTCCCATGTATTTCATAAGGTTGGAAATTATCAAAATATTCACCTATAAATTCATATCAAAAGTCCTTCATTATCCCCACTTGATATCAATTGGTTGCTAGCTTACACATAATTGCACATTGAGAAAATATACCCTGTTCTTGATAAATTCAAGATCATTTAGAATGATAAACCATAATCCAAGTGTAAATAATTTCAAATCAAGTCAAGACCTATCATTATCAATTATCAATGTAATTTTTATATCTTCATACACATAGTCAAGGAGTAAAATTGCACAGTTATTTTATGTGGGAGAGCTATGTAGGTTTGATTTCCATCCTTAGAGTATTAAATACATAGGTAATGGTCAATCATCAAGTGGGTGCTTGAGGCCAACTTGTCCCATTACACTCCCTTATTTTCTTAGGGTTTTGATATTTCAAAAATACTTTAGAATTTTAAAGGAAAAATAAATAAAATAACAAATTCTACATGGTTCAATCTGAATCATAATATTTAAAATTACTCAATAAATTCAAGTGTAGGAGACACAAAAATCAGATTTTTATCACAATCAATTAGTGTTTAATATATTGTAATTAGGTGAATCTAATTAAATGTATTAAAATATGAAATAAATTAGAATATAGTAAATTTATAGTAAAATACATTATTTATAGAAATCATAAAACTACTATAAATAATAATTTATACTAGAATTATATAGTGTCCCTTAAAACTAAAATAGATCTAACTATGAAGGCTGATCATAACTAAAAATTGTCTATAAATAAATATATACATAATAGTGTTATAAAAAAATAATTCATATTATGTTAGGAAAAGTCTAAAAGAGTCAAACAAGAGGGCACTATGGCCTTATCTATTGATTGTGACCATGTCCTGATCGACTATTTTCCTAATTTTTTATATGAGTTAGTGTGACTAATTATTAGAGTTGAATATTGAGTTATATGTGATGATATTATGCATGAAATATGTATATAATATAAAACTCTAGGCCATATAGAAGAAACACAGCAAAAATTAAATTAAAAAGAGGGGAAATAGGGTTAAAGGAATAACTAAGCTAGCTTTAGAAACCCCTTGTGGTTGAACATTTCCTACATAGCCAAAATGGGCTTTAGCTAATGTATTTATCCCTCATAAATTGCTTGTGTAATCTATGATTATGAAATTAGATGACCATAACTATAATATCTAATTAAATTTCTAGACAAATGGATGCCCTTGACCATAAATAAAATTCATTTTGACTTGTCCTATAAATGCTTGGATGATTCATAATATAAATAGGAAGAAATAGTGCTCCTTTTCACTTTGTATGCCAAGTGATTACTTAGTAGATTCTAGATAGATTTAGATAAGTCTTGGTGTGCTCATATAGAGGAATATTTTGAATATTTTTTCTAACCAACATTAAAAAATGCAAAATAAAGATAATATTAAATTACTTGAAGTTATAAATTTACCATTGGAGTGTGTGGGAAAAGGTTAAACTAGTTGGACAATATCAAAATGGTCTTTGAAGACCAGATACCATTAGAACATGTTTAGTAGAGGTATATGAACTAAATAGAGATAAATGTGATAGAAAGAGGGATATATGTATATTTATTTCAATATTTTTAAGATATATAAGGATCTTGAACATATTACAAGTTGTATAAATTAAATACCAAGAATGGGTATAAATGTCAAGAATAAGCATTTTCAATAACTTGATGATTTATTTTGAGTGTCTACATTTCCCCCCTCTTTATTCTAGTTATGCAATGACTAGAGTAAATTAGATGAAAATTCAATTGTGTAAACACACTCCATATTTAGATATGAAGCTTGATTATATAATATGACTTGATGCAAAACCTGTAACAATGCCACTAAAATTAGTTATTGTCCATATTTTAAAGGCAAAAATTTGAAAATTGAAATTTGAAATTTGTAATGAGAGAAAGGAAAGTATACACCTAAAATGGTATGTAATCTGATTTATATTTTTAAGACTTAGTAGATGTAAATACTACATTATTAAAAGGTCTAAGTATAATAAATCAAGGTATAAATATGCAATGAATAAAGCCACTGATTTGTAACAAAATTAACTGAGTTTGACCTTTTTAAAAATAGAAATAAATGATGTAAATAAGTAATTACCTATAAATTTACTAATATGGGAGATATGGAGGATGTAAAATGGGACAAGAGTTGATCTAAGTATCATGGATAGGATCTAGGTGTTAAACACCTTCTTAAACTATAACACTATAATTGGAATGTACCATCAACAGTGCTAGTGTCTTTGTTTTGGTGTTAGTGTCTTCTATGAAAAACTATTTTGAGCTTATAGGTACACTTGTGTCTAGGTTTTCCAAGCCTTTTACTATGTGCATGAGTTTTGATTCCATATAGGTGACTTATTTTGACTGATTTTGTATACGAACACTAAACATCCATCTTTTTAGGGAATCTATTTGGCACAAGTAGTAAAGTGTGATGTTGGTTGGGTTGGCTAGAAGTACTTAACACCCCATTGTAATGAGAGTTGACTACATACTAATACTCTAATGAGGGATTAAGTCTCATGTATTTCTCCTCACCTAAGTGCTAATGTAAGTGCAAGTGAAACTAGTATGAATTCTAGTTTCAGTGCTTTTGAGTGGAGCTTGAGACTGAAAATATCAATATTCTAATATCAAGATGGTTGTAGATGTTTGTATTTAGAAGTAGGGTAAAATAGGGATTGATAACCTTTATTGTGATTTTAATCACCAAAAAATGGCACTTGAGTGATAAGAGTGCTACTTGAGACTACCCTTCCCTAGTTTAGCCTCAAACCTATCTTAGGGCCTATTTAGACACTTATCTAGCCTTTATGTAGACCACATGCATCCCTAAATTAGTTTGAGACCCTCACTTTGACATCTTATCCCTTAGTGCCTTATATTTTACCACCTAGCCACTAACACCATTATAGAGACATAGTGCCCCATGGTGTTAATGTCCCAGTTTTGGTGCTATTATTCTTTTCCTTCATTTTTATACCAATGGATATATTTTCAAATGAGAAACCCCCTAGGAATAGCCTAGTCCTATTTTAATACTCTTATAATAACTATAAAAATATATATACATGAATTGTAACCCTTAACCACTAGATGGAAATTAGATGTAGATTACACAAACACACTTAGAATAAGTTTTACAAAACCATCTACAACATTCCTAAGCTTATATTAATCAATTTTATAGTATCAATCACATTTAAATCACTCAATCCAACATTCATACTAGATTCACTTACAATTATAGCAATACTTAGGTAGGGATAACTACATTCAACTTGATCCCTCTTTGGAGTATGGGTATGTAGGCAATTCTAATCACAATGGGGTGTTAAGGACGTCTAGCCTACCCCACTAACAACACACTTTACTAATTTTTTCAACTAAATGCCATAAAAATATGGAGGTTTAGGGTTCATATGTAAAATTAATCAAAATAGGTCATTTACAGAGATCTAGAACTTATGTGCATAGTAATAAGATTGGTAGACCCAGACACAAGTGCACCTAAAAGCTCAAAATAATTCTACATAAAAAACACCAGCACCAAAATAGGGTCACTAGTACCATATAGAACTATTATCCAATCAGTGTGATACTATCTAGGAAGGTTTGTGACACTTAAATCTTGTCTACGACACTTAGATTAGCCTTTGTCTTAGTTTATAGACTCTAGATCTCCCATTTCAATCATTTTCTAGCTAAGTACCTATTTACATTATTTATTGATATTTTAAGAAAGGTTAAATGAAGTCAGTTCTATTAAAAATGAGTGGCTATATTTATTGCATATTTATACCTAAATTTATTATACTCATAATTTTAGTAACCTAGGATTTACATTCATTAAGTCCTAAAAATTTAAAACATTTGATGAATTTGACTTAATTTAAATACTACTCAAACCCTAAACCTAGATGATACTAGGGTTTGTATCATTATTTTTCTTATTTTCATTAACTTTTTTAAGATTTTCAAATTTCATACATTTTGTTTTAGCAACCCTCTTTTATTTTTTTACTATATGCCATCTAAAAAAGTTATCTCTCTTCCCTTAATAAGTGTTAGGTCTATAAAAAAGCTTATTTAGCATACTCATATTCCTTCCATTCAAGATTATACCATGGACAAATGATTAGTTACAAATCCCATAATTGATCCTTCACACCATGATTATGTGTACTTCAATGATAATGCATATGAAGATGTAAATACAATCTATATCAAGATGATATACAAGATGGGAATTGGGGTTGTTCCATGATCATGCATAGATTCTACAAGCCATAATGGAAATAAAGAATAAATAAAATAATTGTCAATCTTCTACTCCCCCACTTAACAAAATTTTTACACCTACTTTTATGCCACTTAGCTTGTACAACAACCTATTTTAACTTAACAACCTTTAGTAATAGCTACACCTCTTATGGATAGTTATTCCTCTCCAAATGTAAAATACCTTATGCATGAGATTCATTCTCTATAGGCTAAGGTGTTACATCTTGAGTAGGGAGCTACTATGCCATCAGATACCTTGGCTTCTCATGTTCTTTTACATACAAATTTAGTACATCACATAGTGATAGCTTCTTTACCATTCATATTCATGACACCTAAGCTTACCTTGTATTATGATAAGGGTGATCTAGAGCACCATCTACAAGATTTACATGTAGCATGTTTGGACTATGTGTCTAATGATTGGCTCCTCACTATTTTTTTCTAATGTAGTCTAAAGGACTAGACCTTACATTGGTTATATGATCTTTTGAATCAGTTTATCATCACATTCAATCCATTAGAAGATATTTTTTTAGAAAACTTCTTAATTAACATCAATGATAAGATCTCATATGATAAATTAACATAACTAAATCAAAAATACAATGAGCCTATTGTAGAATATAGCTTGTGATATAAAACTATATTTACAAAGATGACTATCCCCATGGAAGATAGAAATATTAAAGACATATTCAAATAGAACTTACTACCAATATTACATGAAGTTATCTTGTTCAGTAACTCTCCAACCTTCACAGATTTATGCCACATAGTGAAATAAATAGAAGTCAAGCTTCTCTCTATTGTCAAATTAAAATATACAAGTGGATCAAAATCAAATATTAAGAGTTATAACCATACAAAGTAAGGTCCACTAAAAATAATAACCATACAAAGTAAGGTCCACTAAAAATAAGAGTGATTCAAAGGCCAAAATTAATGCAACTTTAGATCCATCTCTTAGCTTGATTTTATCAGTTCCTCCATGAAGATTTTTCACCAACCTTAGAGAATCACTAGCACATGTTTTAAAATAGATCTTGGAATGCAATGTCATATCTCTCCCTCCCATAAAAGAGGTTGATACAACATGACCTATTCCAAAAATGATTGCAATGTATTTTTTTACTATCATAGGGTACCAGGGCATACTACAAACTAATGCATCACCTTGAAACATAAGATATGAGAGTTGATAAAGGCCAACATAATTGATGTGGGTATACCCACAAAGGCACCCAAAGTTCAAAAAATGGAAGCTAAGGCATTAAAAATATTCTTGAATCCATTTCCAAAGCATAAAACTAATGAGGTAAGGGTACTTCAAGTGTTTACTATATGTATCAAGCACATCCACCATTGGTATAATATCACACTAATATAGAGGATAAACACCCCCTACATAATATCATTAGTGTGTATCATACTAAAATACCATCTAGAAAAGTCATCACTTTCTTAGAGAATGAGATCATTGATGATGATTCATATGTATATTCACTCTTTGTATGAGCCTACATTGATCATCATCCTATTCAAAGTGTTATGGTTAACAATGGGTCAAGTATTAACATGTGTAATATAAAACTTATACAACATATGGGTTATTCAGAGTAATAAATTTATCCTACCAACATAGTTGTTCATGGTTTTAGTGGTCATGTTCAAAGCTCCATTGGGGATATTGTATTTCCACTATAGGTTTAACTAGCACAAGTAGCCACTAGATTCTTAGTATTCCTAGTGCATGTACATTTGACATGTTATTAGGCAGACCATGGATGTAACAACTATGAGACATTCTACCCATCATGTATAGATGCCTCAAATATATACATGTTAATTAAGTTATCATAATTGAGGGTCTTTCAAATGAGTATCCTATACATATCCCATAAGAAGTCACACCATAATTACTAGTTATAATTCTAAGCATTCTTCCCATAGGTACACCATAGAGTTTATTGAAGACACTAGTGTAGGTGAGGTCTACTCCTAAAGTGTTACCATTAATGCATACTCTCCCATGGAGAACATTATTATAGACATCTATGTAAGAGATATGTTGTAGATTATAAAGGGCCTCCCTCTACCCCTTTACATATGAGATTAATGTTATTAAGTTTTGAGGGTTATCAACATATGCAACCTATGCCATCTAAAGCATCTTCTACCAGATGGGTCATTAAGACCCCTATAGCTCATAAGACACCCCAATTAGTTTCACATATTCATATCCCCACTCCATAAGTAGCACTAGATATAGATCACTGAGTACAATAGGTTATGGGACCTTAGTTACCTTTTCATATAGCATACATGATCAATGTTCATTTATTTAACATAGGCCACATTAATAGTAAGTCTCCCATGAGACTCATTGGTTAGTATGTTCTCCCTTCTTATACATGCTTTCCTTATTTCTTGCTCCTTGTATATAGTTTAATTTTCATGTTACTTATACATAGCTTATATCCAAAATATAAAAAAATAATGTAATACTTCAAAACACAAAAAAAATCAAATATTTACTCAAAAACATGTGAATTATAGATTGTATGCATTTCTATGTTTACATCTCTTATATTTTCTAGATACTACCTATGATATCTATCTTAGCATAATAGTTTTTATCATACATACATGTTTCACTTATTATTTTTGAATGTTTCTAGATTGACACTAGAATTAGGTCTACTCCATAGATCCAGATTTACTAATATCTACCCAATAGGGGTATATACACAAATACACAGGTTATTCACTAGATACATTCTCCCATTTGGGGGCATCCTATACATAGTTTTAATTATCATGTTATATCTTTATAAACTCTACATCAAAAATTTAGAATTTTTATATATTTATATCCATAATCCTATAATTACTAATATTTTTATAGATTACAACTACTAATTTAGACTAAGCTTATGTAAATCTTATATGCTATACATATTTGTACCACATGTTCATGCATACTTTCATTTATAGCTTTCCTAGTTTAGAATTGATTGTCTATATGCTTCTTTTATTTGATGCCATTTTAATATGCCATTACTCTATGGTTATATGCCACTTCTTTTAATTATATGTATGCTTTAGACATGTGTCCATGTCCTTGTTTGTGACTTCCTGATTGTGCATGTAAACATTTCAACATGTACTTTCAATTGGATCTAAGCCAACTTGCTTGTTATTTTTTATATGTGGGTATTTTAACATGTCCTTATATTTATTGCTTTCTAAAATTTAGTGACATGTGCCCATGTCACTTATAGTATGGCCCCTTGGACTACTTTTCATGTTTTATGTGTATTGTATGTATGATTTTTTATATGCATCATGGTCATGGCACTTGTCTCTTTCTTATTACACACTCTTGTTTTAGATGCCATGAGGAACCTCATGTATCTCTCCTTTTTATTGAGGTGATATGATGGACATATTGCTCCATCCCCCTAGGTATATACTTAATTATTACTCAAATTTGTTGTTTATATACATTATTATATCTTTCATGATAGCCTTTTGAATGCTAAACCTAACATACATCACACATTAAAAACTTGTGATAAAATTATCTCACATTTTGATATTATGTATGAACATTACTTTGGTTTATTACATATATATCATATATGTTTTGGATAACACACATTTGCATAGCTTTTTCATTTAAGGATAATTATTGCATAGGTTAAACAAACATCCTCAAAAAATGGGACATTCATAAGGGGTTATCATAGAGATCAGGTTATCTAAATACACTCAAAGTATAGTTTTCAGTACATATGCTCAGAATAAAAAAATCAAATTTAGGAAAACATAATGGGAAATAGTGACATATGGATTAGTTTTAGTTATACAAAAATTAGAACAGTCAGACATTAGTGCCTAAATTGGGACACTAGCACCACATGGAACTAATATCTAAGATATGGTATTACTATCTAGTCACCTTAATTTCAAAAAATTCTATATCGGCTAAAAAATTATAATAGCTAGAATACAATTTTGCACAGGTTTAGTTATAGATTACTAGTTTTGGCTCAATTTAGCTCAGATTCATACTAGTTTCTCAAATTTGGGGCATCATGTGTGGCATGATCATTCTCATTTTAGTTCATATGCTTAGATATGAATTATTACAAATCAATCTAAAATCCATATAATTAGATATCAGATTTTGGGGTATGTGTGCATCACATTATTTTTGTATGCTTACTTATATACTAGTTGATTAGATGGAATGACAAACTCCATGTCATTTTATACATTATACACATCAGACACCATGTTCCAAGATACACAATATATTCACACCTCACTTCATCTATAGTGGTTGGCATTCCTAAGTGACCCAAAGTTTCTTAATATTCCCAAGTGGCCATAGAGACAAAATACATAGTTTTAATTATATTTACATATCTCTAGTTACATCATGAAGTTTTAGTTTCAAATGCATGTACTACATATGGGTAGGGAATTATGGATTCATAGCCTACTTGAGTTCTTGAGCTACCTACATGAGAGGGTTAGACACACCATCAATCCAATCCAAGCTATTCACAAGCCATGATACACCAAGTAGGGGTGAGAAATGATGGAATCAAAAACTAGATTGAGTTTTTGAGACACCCACACATGGGAATTGAGCACATAATCATCTCAATTAAAGTTAATCACCAATTTATCACTATTTACATGTACACACATAGGTTGTCACTAGGTTTATTTGGTTTGTATACTTAGTGAGGTGCATTCATTCATTTCCTCTCTCTAATCTCTTTACTCAGTTGTATCTTTAATTTTAATATATCTTAATTAATTAATGATCTATTCATGTTTCACTTGTAGGATACACAAGCAATCATGCTTCACATACTCAAATATAGATTCATAGGATTTACCTCTCAAGTAAGTCTAGGTATGCTTCTTTTTTCCTTTATCTTAGTCATTTTTATTTGCTACATTTATAGAATAAAGGGGAGTGGTAATGTAATCACCTAAAAATGAAACTTTAATGCTAAGAGTGATAATTTAGGCTACCCATCCCTAGATTATCCCTAGACCTATCTTAAGGCCTATTTAGACACTTATCCAGCATTTATAAGGGTCATATGTATCCCTAAACATCTATAAAGTAGTCCTAAAGCCTCACTTTGACATTTTATCCCTTAGTGCCTCAGGTTAAACCACCTAGATACTAGTGCTATAATAGAAACAATAGCGTCTCATAGTGAAAATGTCCTAGTTTTGGCACTAGTGTCATTTTCCCACCCTTTTCTACAAACAAATATCTTTATAAATGAAAAACCACCTAGGGTCATCCTAAACTACTTTTAGTACCTGCACAAGCATTAGAACACTATGTATACATTATTTTTATCCCTCTAATCACTAGATGGAAATCAAATGAAAATTACACAATCAAACTCAAAATAATTTGTCCAAAATCAAGGTTATCAAACCCTATTCTACCCTACATCTACATATAACCATACATATAATTTCTAATTTCAGATTAATCAAGTTTCTAATCTCAATAATATTTAAATAAATCAATTCAACATTCATACTAGCTTCATTTGTACTTGTACCAACACTTAGATGGGGGAAAATACATAGGGTTTGATCCCTCTTCAAAATATTACTATGTAGGCAACTCTGATCATAATGGGATGTTGAGGATGTCCATCCTATCCCATTAATAACACACTTTACTACTTGTGCCAAATGGATGCCTTAGAAACATGAAGGTTTAGGGTTTACACATAAAATTAGTTAAAACATGTCATTTATAGAGATCCAGAACTTATGAATATAGGAATAGGCTTGGTAGACCTAGACTTAGGTGCACTCAGAAGCCTAGCATAATTTTTCATAGAGGACACTATTGCCAAAATAGGGACACTAACACCACACGGTACTATTGTCAAATTAGGGTGTTACCATCTAGGAAGGGTTTTGACACCTAGATCCTAGTTATAGTACTAAGATCAGCCTCTACCTCAGTTTATAACATCCAAATCTCCCATTTAATTCATTTTTCTATCTAAGTATTTATTTACATTATTTATTGTTATTTTTAGAAAGGTTAACTTAATTTAATTATGTTACAAATTAATGGTTATATTTATTTAATATTTATATCATATTTACTATACTTAGACCTTTAGCAACCTAGGATTTACATTCAGTAAGACCTAAAAAGTTAAAACAATACTCAAATTATTATCAGCTAGTTTTTGTTATTTGTGTCTCATTTCCATTTAGTGGATAAAAGGATAAAATTAGTGTATATATATTGTTCTAATTCTTTTATAAGTCTTAAAAAAGGTCTAGGTTGACCCTAGGTGGTTATTGATTTGAAAAAATATTCATTGGTGGCCAAAGATGGGAAAATGAGAATAATGTCCAAACTAGGACACTAACACCATTGGCACTACTATCCAAATTATGGTGTTAGTGTCTAGGTGGTAGAACCTAAGGAACTAATGGTTAGGATACTAAATTAAGTGTCTAAATATGCCTTAAGATATGTCTAGGGCTAAGCTAGGGATGAGTGGTCTCAATTAACACTCTTAACACTCAAATGTCATTTTTATATGATTACTTCCCCCTTCCTTTATTAGATAAATGCAATAATGTGAAATGACTAAGATAAATGAGAAATAAAAATACTTAGACTTACCTAAAAGGTAAAGTCCATGAATCTAGATATGTATAGTGAAGCATGATCCATTGCATGTCTTGTAAATGAAACATACATAAATAAATCCTTACTTAAGAGATATAAAAAATAAAAGAAAAAATTAAGTAATGAGATAAGAGAGAGGAAAGAAATTTTAATACCTCACTGGGTATGTGAACTAATGCATAAACCTGGTGACAACCTATGTGCATGTAGATAGTGATCAATTTGGTGAATAACTTGGACTAAGTTGATGGCTTACTCAATCCCCATGTGTGGTTGGATCATTAACTCAATCCAATTTTAAATACATCATTTCCCACCCCTACTTGGTGGATCATGACATATGAATCACTTGGATTGGAGTGATTATGTGTCTAACCCTCTCATGTAAGTGGATCAAAAACTCAAGTAGACTATGACTCCACCATTGCTTACCCATGTGTAGTAAATGCATCCAAAATTAAAATTATGTGATGTAACTAAAGATGTGTAACTATATTTATAATTGTATATGTTATATCTATGGCCACTTGATAACTCTAGAATGTAAAATGACTCCAGGCCACTTAGGAAAATTAAGTGACTCTAGACCACTTAAGAATTCCAACCACTATAGATGGAGTAATGCATCAATATGGTGTGTAAATTAGAACATGGTGTTTTATGTGCAAAATGTAGAGAATGACATGGAGTTTTTTATTCCATATGATCAACTAGTTCATAAGTGAGCATATAGAAACAATGTGTTGTGCACATGCTCCCAAATATAATATTTGAGTATATGTATTCTATATTGAGTTGTAATAATGTGTATATGAGTATCAAAAATTGAAATAGGAATTAACATTATATGCATGATGTCCTAAATCTATGTAAAATGGTATGAATCTATACTAAATTAATCCAAAACTAGTAATCTATAACTAAACCTATATAAAACTTAAACTACACCTACTTTAATTTTTTATCCAATCTAGAATTTCCTAAAATTAAGGCTACTAAATAGTAGTACTATATCTTTTTCAGTAACACTTGTGGTGCTAGTGACCTAATTTTGGTGCTAATTTCCAACTATACTAATTTTTATGCAACTGAAACTAATCTCTATATGACTATTTCCCACTATGTTTTCCTAAAATTAATTTCTATATTTTGTGCCTATATGTTGAAAAAAGTACTTTGAGTGCAATTGGATAGCCTGATCTCTATGAAAAACCTTTTTTAATTCCCCCTCTTTTAAGGGGATTTGTTAAACCTATGTAATAACTATCCTTAAAATAAAAAGATATGCAAGATGTGTGTTAGCTAGAGCATATATGATATTTACATAATAAACCAATATAATATGCATACATGACAATGAAATGTAAGATAATATAATCATAAGTTTTTAGTGTATGATTTATGTTAGATCTAACATTCATAAGGTTTTGAAGATATATTGAACAATGTATATAAAAATATATATAAGTAATAACTAAATAGATACATAGGGGTCCCTCATGGCATCTAAAACTGGAGGGTGTAACAAGTAAGAGACAAGTTTCATGGCCATGACACATATAAGAAAGCATACATATAACACACATGAGGCATGCAAAGTAGGACAAGGTACCACAATACAAGGGACATGGACACATGTCACTAAATTTGATAAATCAAGATGTATAAGGACATGTTCAAACAAGTAATTTGGCTTAGAGCCACATGGAATGACATGTTCAAATATATTCATATATAATTATGAAGGAAACATAAGGACATGGTAATATGTCCAAAGTATACATACAATGAAAATAAGTGGTGTAGAGCCATAAATAAATGGCATATTTAAAAGCCCTTGAATAAAATAAGCATACAGACATAATCAAGTCAAAACTAGGAAAACTAGAAAAGAGAGTATGCATGAACATATGGTACAATTCAGTATAAGAGCATGATGTACATAAGTTGAGTCTTAAGTAGTAGTCAAAAACAAAATGAGTTAGTTTAGGGTGATCAATATCAAGATATAACAATGTTAAATCTTTGATGTAGAGTTTAGAAATATGTAACATGTCAATTAAAACTATGTATAGTGTGCCCCAAAATGGGCAAATGCATCAAATGAAGAACCCATGTATTTATGTATATTATCCCATTGGATAGATAATAGAAAATCTAGATCTATGTAGTGGACCTGGGTCTTGTAATTAGTTGCAAACACTTGACTATAACAAATGAATCATGTATGTGTGATAAAAACCAATTATACTAATATAGCTAGCATATGAAGTACCTGACAAGTATAATTAGTGTAAACATGGAAATACATAAAATCTATAATTTATATTATTTGAGTAAATATTTGAATTTTTTAATGTTTTGGCATATTATATTATTTTTTTATTTTTTGGATATAATATATGTATAAGTAACATGAAAATGAAACTTTATACACGGAGCAAGAAATGAGGAAACTATGTAGAACAAGGGATGAACACACTAACTGATGAGTCTTGTGGGAGACTCACTATCAATGTGGTTTATGCTAAATAAAAGAAAAGTAATCATTCATGATGTATGAAAAGGTAATTAAGGTCCCAAAACTAATGTAATGAGTGATTTATAGTTGGCACTACTTGTGAAGTGGTGCCAAGAATTTATGAAGATGATTGGGGTATCCTATGAGCTATAGGGGTCTTAAGGACCCATTTGGTAGAAGATGATATAGTTGGCATGGGATCCCTATGATAATAAACTTGGGAGCTCAATAACAGTAATCTCAAAATAAAAGTGGTAGAGGAAGGCCCTCTATAATCTATAACATATATCTGACGTAAGGGTCTCTCTAATAAGGGTCTCCATGGGAGAGAATGTGTACATGATAAATAGTAGAAATAAACATCACCTACACTAGTGTCTCAACAAAATTATATGGTGTATAGATAGGAATTGTGATCATATTTATAACTAGTAGTTATGGTGCAACTTCTTATGATATAGGTAAGGGTTACTCATATGAAATACCCTAAACTATGATGACTTGATTAACATGTATATACTTGAGGCATCTATGCATGGTTGATGTAATGATTTTTAGATGTTATATCCATGGCTTACCCAATAATATGTAAAATGTGCCTACACTAGTTACTACTAATAATTTAGTGGCCACATGTGCTAGTCCAACCTGTAGTGGAATTATAATCTCCCCAATGGAGCTCTAAACATGGACACTAAAACCATAAATGACTATGTCAGTAGGATAAATGTCCTATAAATAACCCAAATTCCATAGAAGTGTGATAATTCACATGTTCATACTTCATCTATTGTCAACCATAACACTTTTAATAGGATGAAGATCATTGTAGGCTTGTATAAGGAATGAGTATAAAATTGAATTGTCATTTGAGAATGTGATGAGTGGTCTAACTAGAAATATAATATGATATAAATCAATGATATGATGTATGGTGTGTGCATCCTCTATATTAATGTGGTATGATGATGGTGGTGGATGTGCCTATTATGTATAGTAAAAACCTAAAGTTCCCCTACCCCATTAGTTGTATGCTTTGAAAATGGATCCAAAAATAATTTCAATGTCATAGATTTCATTTTTGAACTTTTTGTTCCTTTATGGGTATTCCCACATTAATTATGTTGTCCTTTATCAAATCTTGTATCTTATGTTTCAAGTTAATGCATCTATTTGTAGTATGGCCTAGTGCCTTGTGATAGTCACATAATATATTAGAATTATATTTATTTGGAAGAGGTTGTGTCATATCAACCTATTTTATGGGAGGGAGAGATATAACATTTAATTTCAAGAGATATTTTAAAACACATGTCGGTGACTCTATAAGGTTTGTGGAAAGTCTCCATGGAGGAGATGATAAAACTAGGCAAGGAGATGGCTTTGAAGTTACATTAACTATGGCCTTTAGATCACTCTTATTTTTAGTGGCTCTTACTTTGTATGGAGGCTTATTATAAATATTATTAGTTTGATATAATCCTCTTATATATTTTAATTTACCCATATAAAAAATCTTTACTTCCCTTTCTTTCACGATGTGGCATGAATATATGAATCATGGAAACTTCTTGAACAAGATAGCTTCATTCAATTTTGGTAGTAAAATCTATTTGAATGTCTTAGAGCTATCTATCTACCATGGGGATAATCATCTTTGCCAATATAGTATTATATTACAAGACATATTCTGTAATAGGCTCATTATATTTTTACTTCAGTTGTACCACTTGAGCATATGAGATCTTATCACTTATGTCATTTGAAAAGTATGCTAAAAACATATATGCCAATGGGTTGAATGTAGTGATGGATTGATTTAGAAGATCATAGAAACACTATAAGTCATAGTCCTTTATACTTTATGGGAAAAACTTAGTAAGGATCCAATCATTGGATAGGTATTCCAAACAGGCTACGTGTAAAGCTCATAAATGGTGCTTTGGGTCACCCTTACCATCATACAAAGTAATATTAGGTACCATGAATCTATATGGAAAAGGAGTTATCCCTATCTGATGTGCCAAAGGTGTATGTCAAATAACATGAGAATAAAAATCATGTGATGGAAGAGTATCACCCTACTCAATATGTAACACCTTAGCCAATAGAGAATGAATCTCATGCATAAGGGATTGTACATCTACATATAAATAACTAGCCATAGGAGGTGTAGTTACTACTAAAGGTTGTGAAGTTAAAATAGGTTTTTTCACAAGTTGAGTTGCCCCCAAAGTAAGTGTAATAATATTTTTATCTAGGGGAGTATAATATTTAACATTATTTAATTTGTTCTTTATTTCAATTATGGATTGTAGAATCCATGCATGATCATGGGGTTGTCCTATAAATCTATCTCTGAAACTTTATAAATCTCATCCTTACTGACAATAATATTTTCATTATTAAGTGGAGGGAGAGTGTCCCAATTCCCATCTTGCATATTATTTTGATCTTGAGTACTTTTTGAATCACTAGTTATAGATGCACTTTTTTGGGATTTATTGTTTTGATATATAACATTACTTGCCACAAATTGACTAGGTGAAGATGCATATACATGATGGAGACTAGTTTTCCCTATGGGCTTTTGTCTTTTAATTTTATTTTCTGATTTTATAATCTTTTCATATAATAGTTGATTCTGATTTTGCAATTTTGAAATAAACCTACTCATATTGATAATTTGATTCCTTAAAGTCTCATAAGTGAAAACCCTAGTTCCTTATAATAGAACATGTAGGCACACACCTTACAGATAAGAGGTGGAGGTGTGGATATAGGGTAAGTATGGGCATTAGTAATAATAGTATATTCTATATCATCTCATGAAGGAGTGATATCATGACTTGGTTAGATGGAAAGTAGATATCACCCTCATAGAGATGAGGAAGAGAAGGAGATTCTTTCCTATGCATAAGATATGGCATTGAAACTTGAAACAAGGTTGATAGGTTATTAAATTGATGGAATAAGTCCAATAAAATATAAATTAATTGATCTTATATGTATGTAAGGATTTATTTCTTAATCAAATTCCAAATTAGATAACAATAACATGATAGAGATAGAATGAAATATGTCATACATTTTAACTAATATAAAACATCATGTACATATATGTTTATGTAATCTTTGAATTCATTCCAAATGAAAGGAAACAAGCATACAAAATAACTTAGAAAATTTTGTAACAAAAATTGATAAACCTCATTTGTCATTATTTTCATGATTATATTGAAAAATAAATAAAAGGATCTAAAATCTGAGTGTGGGTCCTAGAAGGATGGAAACATAAGCCCTAGGGCTATCTAGGGTTAGTTTTTTTTTACAATGTTTAAAGTAAGTCAGGTTTTCCAAATGATTTAAATTTTTTGGGTTATAGATTTTAAGCCCTAGGTTGTTAAAAGGGTCTGATTATAGTAAATCAAGGTATAAATATGAAATAATTATAGCCATTTATTTGTAACAAAATTGACCTAGTTTGAACTTTATATAAATAGAAATAAATGATGTAAACAAGTAATTAACCAAAAATTAATTGAGATGAGAGATTTCAAATCTAAAACTAGGACATGATTTAATCTGAGTGTCATGACTAGGATCCAAGTGTCAAAACTCTTCCTATATAGTAGTTCCCTAATTGGATAGTAGTGTCAATAAAAATAGTGTCAATATTTTGGCACTAGTGTTACTTGTGCTAAACTTATTTGAGCTTCTTAGTGTACTATGTCTAAGTCTACAAAGCTTGATCCTATGCACATGAGTTTTAGTTCCTTGTAGGTGACCATTTTTGACTAATTTTATATGCAAACCCTAAACCTCTATGTTTTTAGGGCATTAAATTGGCACAAGTATAAAAGTGTGATGTATTAGGGTAGGTTGGACATCCTCAACACCCTATTATGATGAGAGATTCCTACATAATAATACTTTGAGAAGGGATCAAGATCGATGTAGTTCTCCCCACCTAAGTGTTGGTTTAAGTGCAAGTGAAGCTATGATGAATACAATTTTGAGTGATTTTGAGTGAGACTAAGACTAGAAATCTAATTATTATAAAATTGAAATGGTTATAGATGGTTGTATTTAGAATTAGGGTAGAATAGGGATTGATAACCTTGATTATACACAACTTGTTCAGAGCTAGTTTTTGTTATTTTTATTTGATTTATATCTAGTGGATAAAGGGATAAAATTTATGTATATATATTGTTTCAGTGATTGTGTGGGTCTTAAAAGAGTTAAAAGATGACCCTAGGTGGTTGTTGATTTCAAAATATATTTATTGGCAGCCAAAGGTGGGAAAAGGACAATAGTGCCCAAACTAGGACAATAGTGCCATTGGTGCTACTATCTAAATTATGGAACTAGTTTCTAGGAGGCATAACCTGAGGTAGTAAAGGATAGGATGTTAAAGTGAGGTTCTAAGATTGTTTTAAGGATGTTTAGAGATGTGTATTACCCACACAAAGGTTGGATAAGTGTCTAAATAGGCACTAATATAGGTCTATGTCTAAGCTAGGGATGGGTGGTTTCAAGTAACACTCTTATCACTCAAGTGTCATTTTAGATGATTACACAATATAATTTCCATGTAATTTGGAAATGAAGAAGATCTTTCCACCTTGTTGAGGTGTTTAGAGAAATGGTGAATCTATAGTGAATTATGAGTGATCAAGTCTCAATTTGAAAACATTCTAATGTTCTTGAGTTGGAAATATTATATGCTCCAACTCTTATTTGAATTTTTATATTAATTTGTATACATTTAAATGGGTAAAACTATTAAATATGGCTCATTACATCTTTAAAAAGTGTGACCATATATAGTGATTTTCACTATACTCAAATGTGGCCCACTTGAAACATTGAGATGAATCACACTGCAATAAATGGATCTAGATTATATCTAAAACTTTAAAAATTTGAAAGTTTGAACTTGAAACATGAAATTTTAAATTACCATATTCAAAACATGAACATGAAAAAGTATTATGCCCCCTTGTATCTATATTGAATTGATATTGAATACTTTTTAAACTTTGAAACTTGGAATTTATAACTTTTGAAACCTTTTTTAAAAACTTGAAGATTAAAAATTTTAATTGAAACTATTTATGTGAATTCCCATGTATATGCATCAAGTAGATGTGAATCTTGTATTTAATCTTTTGATTCAACTATAACTTTGAAATATATATATTGTCATAATTTGATTTTTTCTCATGATGGCTTGTATTCCTAAGATAAGACCATTATGATGCCACCTATTAATATGATAAATGTAGCCTGCAAGTAACCTATCTCAAAAGAGAATTGTAAAAATATTTGAAATGTGTAATCATTCAATAATATTTGCATGGTTGCATTTGTATTTTCATCATAGTGTAAGGTGTAACTTTTAATTACATTTTTAAAAGTATGTTAGATAAATCATTCAAGCACATAAGTAGTATATGCATGGTATAGATCTTGGCTCCATAGAATATGTAATAACTAGTAGTAATACATGATATAAATCATGGCACCGTAGTGATAAGAAACAAACATGTAATTAATGCCATAAAATTTTATGTAATTTATATGTAAGAGCACATATAAGGCACAAAGGCCACATATAAGGGACAAATCAATGTCACATACACACAAGGCCAAGGGCCCACAAAAAAATGACAAGATTGTCATAAAAGTAAGAATATGTAAATATTTCACAAACAAGGATATAGGACACACAAAATAAGCATTCAAGTCCTAACTTATCATGAAGTAACTTTTAAAAAGAAGCATAATGCAAATGATAGTAGTCTATATCAATTATATGTATCCATGTCATTTTTTATAAAATAACATATTTAAGTAACACAATTGAAAATATAATAATGATTTAGCGATACATTTGTATGATATATAGCTCATCGTGGTATGGAGGTTATGGATAGATATAACTTATTAAACTGTTCATGGAGAATGAAGAGATACCCCCAACTTAGCAAGGTTTATGGGTAATAAGGGAAGCCCAACATCAAAGCCATGTGAAATTATTTCCTATATCACACTCAAATACCTTGTGAAATGAAATGTGTATTGAAAAATGAAATTATTTAATAAATAACATATAAAAATAAGCAAGCTAACACATTTGAAAAAAAAATAGGTCTTATTTTTTATTTTTTTGAATAATATTTTTAATTTTTTAGAATTTTGAAAATATTTACATGTTTTTGGATCTTTTCCATATTATTTTTTTTTTTTAAATTTGAAAATATTTGAATTGATTTTTTTTTTAAATATAAAAAATCAAGGCTTTGAAAATAGAATAAATTAGATGGATTCAAAAAATCCTCAATGGATTAAAAATGCACACTGTAAACAAGAGGGAAGGTAAGTAATATGCCCCCATTGTACATGAAAGAAAAGTATAGCAATGTAACATAGATGAGAAGCATTAATATGTGTATTTATGTAAAAATTGAAATAGATTGACCATGTAATTTAAAATGAAATACTTAACATGTGTATATGTGTAATAATGAGTAAGTGGATTTCCCATTAAGAATGATTATTGCAAGTGAGATAATATAATTATTTTGGATTGTTCAAATCAGTTTGAAACTCAAGAGAAAAAATGTACAAATTGAAGATAAGGCCAAGGGATAGAATAATGTTTGGATAAAGGATAAAATAACTATGGAGTGAAAGTAAATAAGATATGTATAAATAAAAATATGCCAGTAAATATAAGCTCAAGATATCATGAAGTGTATTCATTATATAGGCCCTATAGCATGTGTATGGTAGCCTTAAATTATATTATCATATTGATATTTCATAATCAATATCATTGGGATCATAAATTTCTTATATATAATTAGGATCATAGCCATTAATTTAATCATTATCATAGGAGAGAATTAACTTTTTAGGTTGTGTTTGAAATTTTGATATGCCATTTTGATTATCTTTTATATTTGTATATGATAAACTTACTACACCATATATTGGATTTTATTTTTGAATATGTGCATCAATTGTAGGAGCTTGCATCATATCTTAAACTAGAGAATAATAATATATGATTGTTTTAACATGATTAATATAAGTAACTTGTGTTTTGACTTTATATTTTTGTTCAATGAATAAAGTAGATGTAATGCTTGATTCCTTAGCAACCATATTGTATCATTAGACTTTATTTGGAATTTTATTCATGAGAAACTTTTTAAAAACAATGATTTATTTCTTATCTTGAATTTGTCCTTGGATATTTTCTTTTGATAACTGTTATTTTTTGCAATTTTGATTTTACATCTTGTACTTTTTGTAATCGTGCTTTCTATAATTTTGATTTTTGAATCTTTTCTTGTTTTAAATTGTATTTTTTGTATCCATATTTTATATGTTTTTTTTTGTACTTTTTTTTTTGGAGATACAATATAAGTGGGTTTGTTAATAGATTTATCTATTTTAGTATAGCCACTATGAATGACACTTTTTATTTTGTTCTTTAAATCCCAACAACTATTTATATGATGCCCATCCATTTTATGATATGCACAATAATATTTTGATATTTTCAGAGGAAGAATATAAGGTAATGCAATAAATTTGTTTCAAAGCATTTATAGTATAATATCACTTGGACAATTATTATCCTTTTAATATTTTTTCATGCATTAATTATGGATATGTGTTTCTTGTGAGCACAAGATAGCTAGATGAAGATGAAGATACATGACTAATACTAGTATATTATGGATTCTTAGTAAATTTATTGTTATTTTCAAGTGATATGATATTTGAATTGAAATATAGATTTTGATTTTGAAACCCTTCTATTGATTTTATCATAGTGATGATTTGATCTTGGATGGATTCCAAAGCACAAGCCCTATGGATATTTTATTGATTATGTACACCATTCAAAGGAGGTGGAAGGATAATATATTCTTTTAAATTGAGAGATTCATTGATTATACATGAATTAATTGCTTTTTATTTATTGATAACATGGAAATAATTATTAATTATGATAAATTCATTGTCATCATAAAAATATGAGCATGAGGATGGATTATGATCAACATCACAAGATGTGTGAATAAAAATCCATTTCTTTCAATTATAGCTTGTGTTGTGCTAAGGGAAGAGGAAGGAAGTTTATCCTCATTATTTTTAAGAGTTATTAAATGTAAACTCAACATCCAATATTGTAAAGGAAAATAGATGAAAACACTATTATTACTATTTTATTTAGAGATTGAATCTTGATTTTGAGATGGATTTATTAATAAATCATTTTTTGAAAATACTTGGATCTTTCTCTAGATTATTATGCAAAGAGTAAGGTGAATGAGGTTCCCAAGGGGAATCTAAAGGTGAATTTAAAGAGAAATATAGAGGTGTGACCAAAGGTAAATTAAAAGTGGAATCTAGAGAATAACCAAAAGGGGAAGCTAGAGGTATGACCAAAGGTAAAACCAAAGAGGAATCTAAAGAAAATTCAAAGGTGGAATTTGGAGGAGAGTCCAATGTGGAATCTAGAGGTGCATATGATTTAATGATACATTGTTCCTAAGGGAAACCAAATTTAGATTCATCATCATAAACATTAAAAAAATATCTTCCATAATTTTTTTATTATTATGATTTTTCCATTCATCATGAGTAGAGAACAAGTAAAATTGACTATCCATGATATATACAATGAATTTAAATTCTAAAAAAAATGCTTAAAATTAAAAAATAATCTAACATGTATAAGTGACCATGAATTAAATATGAATAAATATATATAATACAATAGGAATCAATAAATGGTAATGACTATGGATAAAATACAAGAAAAAGTCAAGGTATAAGGGTGATCTAGGCAAGGGCTTGAATGATTGTGTGGTCTCTCAAATATACTTACTCATTCATTTATTAATGTCATCCCAATGTTTTAGAGTACTAAATACAGAGGTAAAACCATTCCTATAGCCCACTAACCCCTTTTGTAAGGGTAAAATGAGACTAAATCCCCTAGGTGATACAATCCTCTTAGGTGCACCACAAATTAGATGGCTAAACTATGATTCCCATGGTATAAACAAGGGGAACCTAAGCATTTTTTATATAGTGTGAGGTACATGAAAATGAAATTTCATGTTTAGTGTTTTACTCTAGATATGTGTATTGGGGTAAACCCATCACATCATAATGTATGCAAATATAATAGTGTCTCGTCATTCACCATAGTCACTAAGTAGTTTGAAAATATTTAGAACATAGTATCTAAAATAATCACAAGGAAATGACAAATAATGAAATAATAAATGTGAAATATTTTTATGTATAGATATAAAAAAAATTAACTCAAGGTATAAAGAAAGAGATTCTATGTCAGATTCATCTAAGGTGACAAGATAATTATACTTAGTGTGATTACTCCAATGTTTAAGAGAATTGAATTGTTATGTGTCAAATGTATGTCCAAGGTCCAATGTTATTTTATGTGTGTGAGGAGTTGATATAAATTTACTAAAATCATAGGAAAAAAATAAAACAAATAATAAACAAGGAATTTTATAAAAAATAGTGGGTTCACCATGATTAAAATAGAAGAGATGGGTACCAATTAAGGTTTACCTTTATCTATGTGTTACTAGGGCTATATATTCACTCATGTTAACAATTTAACACTTACTCAGAATTAACATACTTAACATATCTTAATTGCATTCATATTAAAAAATCACAACTAAATAAATTAATACTCTTAAACACACTCCCACAAATGCCTCTAAAGGCTTATTAAATTACATTAAATACTTATATACTCATACAATTCCTCTTGAATTTATAAAACTCTTTTTTATGCTCCTAGAGAGTTTTGTTCCTTCACAGCTCATCCCTCTCTCCCAAAAACTCTTATTTTATTATAATAATGTAACCATATTGAAATCCCAAGATTAATGGTGTGTATCTATATATTTATTAACATCCACATAATGTATAATAGTTTGGTATCTTTCAATATTTGTAATTAAATATCTAACTATCAATAACAGCTCCTCGATATTAAGGAGGTGTTTTTGGCCAAATGAGAGTTACCAAAACTATCTTAAATTTACCATTGTTAATATAATTTATATTAAATTTTAAAAATATATATTATATTATTGATTCAAGTTTGGTATCCCAATTCTTAACACAAGTTACCACAAGTAAATTACTATCATGCCAAGTGTTATAGACAAGACATGAAATTTTTAAGTTGAATGTTAGTTGTAAAAACTATCATAAATTTAAAAACATTTATAAAATTGATATAAAATTTTGAAAAAATATTTTACACTAGTATTCCCACCATATCACCAATTTAGCCTTATAATTCTTATTTCAATATTTTCACATCCCAAAGAACCATCCTGCCAAGTATCATAAACTAAACATGACATTTTTAGGCTAAACGATAGTTAAAATAACTATCATAACTTTATAATTATTTATCTAATTGATCTAAAATTTTAAAAAAATATTATATACTAAATTTTATATCATTGATTCAATTTTTTTAATATAATTCTTAACACAACATTACCACAACGTAAAGAACCATTTACAAACTAGGTAGATGACACTATTTGATAAAAACAAAAGTCATTTTACCATTGTAAATCCAAATTCCATGAAATTTGGTACATATTTTTTTTATGTTAGTTAATATAACCTCACCAAATTTCATCATACAATTATTAACTTAAAAGGATAAAATTGATTCCAAGTTTCTTGACAAAATCAAATAGTACACCATCATGGTGACTCAAATGATCTAAAATTTGGTGCAAAAATTGTAAGTGTTAGGAGCTATGTCCTCACCAAATTTAATATTTAAATTATTACCATAGATAGGGAAAAAAAAAATCTAAACAATGTTTGTGATTTAATGGTCCTCATACACTAATAAAATAGGATAAATTTCTCCATAATTTTCCCATGGCAAAGGAATACTTTCGAAACATCAAAATAAGAGGTTAAAAAGATCACACCAACAAAACAAAAACCAAAAAAACCCCAAAAAACACACTACATTATGTTTTTTGTTTATGCAAGATTGCTCAAACCCTTGGATGTTCCTTCATCATACACATGTGGATTATAAAATGTGAGATCCTACTCATTTATATATAATAATTAGAAAAACCACTCTTTTTACCAAGACATATAGTGGCCATGGCATTTCATTCCAACACCCAAGTATTTCAACTATTTTTTGCACATGTTCTTCCATTTTAAGCTCCTTCTTATTGATTTCAAAATTTTCCTGTTCATATTTCATCTACTCTTTCTTTTCATATTTTTATTATCTCTCCTCACTCCTTTTATGGGGTTAGATCCACCATAGTCTATCCTCCTTTTCCAAAGGATCCTCCATTTTAATCTGCATCTTCTTGTGGGATGAAACCCACCATAGACCAAACACCTTATTTTATAACATTCTTGGCTTTAGATTCTTACTATCCAACCTAATTTTTTATTTAGCCTATTGTCACTCTTCATTATCTATGATTCCTATCTCATGGATTCCATATCTTATTTCATCTCCAATATCATTACAATAGAGTCAACATGCATTTTGGAATCCAAAAGATAACCCATAAAATTTAGTACCACCTCAAGGGTAATCTTAAATTATTCCTTTTGTCCTCATTAATTTATCAAACAACTCATCCACCTCTATTGCAACATCATCTTATTATCTTCATGCTTTGGCTAATATGTAAATCAACTCATCCTCTTAAATTTATTTCTTGTGTGCATAATTTATAATGTCTATCTTAAACTCTTCACCTTGAAAGTCCTATTTGAATGCCTCCTCCCTCACCATTTATACACATGCACACTAGATATAATCACAAATCAGTTAATAGACATGAGACCTAATAATCCTCATCGATGTTTCCTCTAATTTCACACTATTGTCATGATTTACCTTAAGCTTGGGCTTCTCAAATCCTTTATCACTTTATCACTTTTCTTGTGAAAATACTCTTCACTTATCACACTCCTTATATCATATCTAAGTTGATTGATATCTCCATATTTCATATTATCAATGTCATGTGAAAATGATATTTCACTCTCCTTATCCTTTGAAAAATGTAAAACTTAACTCATAAGAGTCTCTTCTCCAACATCTATATTGGTTGATCCCACATATGCAACACAACTTTCATATTTTAATCCTCTTAGTAGAATCATATCCACCATCTCCATGTCCATATATTTTTATATACCTACACATTGAATAAACATATTAATGGAATCAAGAGTTCCCACAATCACTTCTTCCATCTCTTCTTCACACCATAAGGACATATTGTCCAAGTCTTCTCTGCTACTCATAGTATTCTCACATATTTATCCTTTATGATGGAATAAAAAAATTGAATTTTTGACAACCTTTATGGTTTTTATCTCCTCATTATTATTTCTATTTTATTCTCCTTCAAATGGATGGTCTACATCCATATTCTCCTTATGTGTATTATCTTTCAATTCTTCCACCTCTTTTCCATCATGGAAACCTACAAATCCTCATGGCTACTCTATTCATTCACCTCTATTTTTTCATTTACATAACCTAAATCTTTCCTTGGTTTACCTCAACCATTATACCCTCTAAATTATAAAATACAAATGCATTTCCTTCATTTACCAAGGTAAATTCTAATTCTTACCACTCATGGGATATGCCAAGTCCTTCCCATCATAAAAAAATGGGTCTAATTCATTTATGAGATACTAGAAACCACTTGGTGAAAACATAAGAGAGGGGGACCAATTAGTTTTTACCTTTATATCTATGTTTCTAGGTCCAAACAATCACTCATGGTCACATTTTAACACTTATTCAGACTTGATGCACTTAACACATCTTCACTACATTCATATTAAAACATCACATCATAATATATTCACACCCTAAAACTCACAAATTTTAACTCATGGATATAAAGGCTTATTACATTATATGAAATAGTTATTAACTCTCATATATTTCATTCTAAGTTGATACAACTCTTTGTTCTACTCTTGGAGAGTTTTTCTCCTTCATTACTAATCCCTCTCTCTATAAACCTATTATTTTATATCAATATTATATCCCTTTTGACATCTCAAGATTGACATGGTGTTTATTAAAATTACATGAAATTAAAATAATTTACGATATTTTGGAATATTTTAGTTTTTAAAATTAAATTCCAAACTATCAGTAATGATTCATGGGTACTCATGTGACATTTTTGGCCGAACAACAATTACCAAAACTATCATAACTTTATCGATGTTAATAAAATTGATATGAAAATTTAAAAATATATTTTATTAAATTTTATATCACTGATCCAAATTTGGTATCCCAATTATTAATTTAATTTACCATAGGTAAATAACCATCCTACCAAGTGTCACATACTAGATAAATGGAATTTTAAAGTTGAATTATAGTTACAAAAACTATCATAACTTTATCTTTTTTATCTAATTGAGATGAAATTTGAAAAAAAAAACTTGTAGAATATATGTTTTATTCCCACTCCAAATTTTATAGTCTAATTATTACCACAATGTTACTATAATGTAAATAACCATCTGTAGATTAGGTAGATGACACAATCTGATAAAAATAAATGGTATGTTACTAATGTAAATCCAAATTATCAAAATTTGGTATATAATTTCGAGTGTTCGGTAATATAATTCATACAAATTTCATCATCTAATTATTATTTCATGAGGAGAAAAACCAAGTGTTTTGACATAATTAAGCAATACATTATCATGATGTTTCTAAATGATTTGGAATTTGGTGCAAATTTTATAAAAGTCAGGTGCTATGACCTCACAAAATTTATTCATGAAATTATAACCAAATATGTACAATAATTAACATGTTTATTCTTATAAATGTCGGTAACTTAAAAATCCTTGTGGACTGATAAAAATAGACAAATTTATCCACACTTTTCCCATGGTAAAGGAGTACTTTTGAAATCAACCCAAGAGGTTAAAAAGATCACACCAATAATAACACAACCAAAAACCCCCAAAAAACATAGTGCACTATATTTTCAATTGATGCAATTTTTCACAAAACTTAGATGTTCCTACATCACACTAGAATGTTTAATATATTTTAATTAGGTCAATCTAATCAAATGTATTAAACTATTAAAAACTAGAAATGAAGTTTAATATATTAAATATAGTAAATCTATAGTAAAATAAAATATTTACAAAATTTAGAAACTTGATATAAATAGTAATTTAAACTAGGGTTAGAAAGTGTTTGTCAAAACTGAATTAGATTTGACTATGTAGGCTTACTATAACTAAAATTATATATGTTAATTTTTGAACTAATATTTGGATTCATTATATGTTGGTATTATTGAAATCAAATTATCATATAAAATCTAAAATGAATAATGAACAATCACAATCCTTCCTTAACACATATTTTTTGTAATATCAAATATGAGCTCTTACCTATCACTAAAAGTGCCAAAGGGCTTGCATGACTTAGTTTTTTCCTATTACTCCTAAACCTCAAGGTTATTTCATTCATTTTCATATTCCTATTATTCACCCACATATTATATTATACTCCAATGTTCATGCTCTCAAAACTAGACAAGGATAGGTACCTCACCTGCCAAATCAAAATGAAAGTGGTCAACATGTTCATGCTCAACCCCCTAAACCTCCCAAAAGGAAATAAAATCAAAGGGTTATGATATCATAAATAAACTAAGGAATACACCTCATAAAATTTGTATTTTGGAGCTATTAAAAATCTCAATAGTTTAAATGTATATATTACATGATGTTTTATGTGATACAAATCTCCCTAATGATACACAACAAACATCATTTGATTATATCATGAATAAAAACAAAGATTTAAAAAATATCGTCACCTTAAATAATGAATACTTACCTCCTAAACACATCATAGATAAATATATTCCACTATTCATTCAAGTCAAAATACATGGAAAGATAATAAATAATTGTTAGTTGACAATGGTTAATGAATGAACATATGAAGCTATAATATCCTATAAAAATTGGTTATCAATATTAATAATATTCAAAAATAAGATAAAATATATTAGGGGATTTGATAATACTCCTCGTCAAACACTTGGATCTATCACATTAGATTTATTAGTAACTCTCAAGATAATACCTATAGTTTTTCAAGTTGTTCCAAATAAATTAAACTATAGCTTACTTGGAGAGACCTTGGATTTATTATATGAATTTTGTATCTTATACATTACATATAATTATGAAATTTATATATGAAAAATAAAAATATACTCTTCCAATAGATGATACCCATTTCAGATACTACAAAGTGACCCAATCAAAAATTGAAGATCATTCTATTATGCCATATACATAATGTATTATCTCCTAATGAAGGATCATGGGAGTGATCTATAATGTAGAGAGGAAAAACTCACATAATTAATCCAAAAAATGATGTTAAATCCATCACACTTTATTGAACTCATACATATGAGGTAGGTGAGTCAAGTACAAAACATGATAAAGCACCAATAATAAGCATTCAGTAAGATACATAAAATATATTACTAGTTATTATACAATAAGAGGAAAAAATTATAGATCTCCCTCTTCTTTATGATTCTAAAAATCCTAATTGCATAGGTACAGATTGATACAATATCAACAACAATGATATGCAGAACTTATCAGATGACATGTTTTGAAAGATAAATTTTAAAACTATCAACCCAAAATAATATTTATCTCATACTCTATTCACACCTATGGGAGTTGGAACATATTGAGTTGATTCCTATATATTAAAATTGGATAAATAAAAAACTACTATGGATACACAATATTCTAAGGATAAAGGAAAAACTATAGTTAAACATAATAAACATGTCAATACTTGTTTCATAGTGAATTCACAATAACAAAAAGAATAAATGAAAGATTTACAACTAAGGGGTACATCACTTTAATAAAATATTACACCTAATTTCAGGCTTCACAATGTTACAATTAACATTGCATCTTTTCAATATCAAGTACAAGCCAAAATAAAGCATGTCGAACAATAATAATTGTAAATGTCATACTGTAAATAAGATGACTTATTAAACAAAAAGATAAACAAGGAAATATTTCAAGTGAAAATTTTCAAACAA
This sequence comes from Torreya grandis, assembly GCA_037957365.1. Taxonomy (NCBI): domain Eukaryota; kingdom Viridiplantae; phylum Streptophyta; class Pinopsida; order Cupressales; family Taxaceae; genus Torreya; species Torreya grandis. The sequence goes on from JARHVA010005668.1 coordinate 495,722, forward strand.
TAAATGTTACAAATGGAACATGAACAAGAAAGGTTACATAATAATAAATTAAAAGGGATCAAATTGAAAAGGATAAGTTCCTACACTAGTATAAAAGGAGATGTTCCCAAAAAAATGCAAACTAAGTAGGATGGTATCTTCAAAAAAGGGTTTCTTATAAACTCCATTCAAAAGTAGGACACCCCATATAATGATAATATGATTCCAAAAGAGGTAAATAAAAAACATTCATCCTATCTAAAGCCTTTGATCCCTAGTCATCACATTGATGACAAGAAATGCAAGATGTATACACAATATTTTCTAACTTTATCAGTTATTGATGTTTTCTCTCTTGTAGTAACCCATTAAGTCTTAATATCTCTAAGTTCACACATTAAAGGGTGCATTGAGAAAGGGGTTGGTATACTTTTGGTGCTTTTCAAGATGTTGTCCCCTATACCATTACCTAAAACCTCTACAAGCTATGTTTGTCCACTTCCCTAAGTAATAAAAACTCACTTAAACACTCCCATGAGAATTCACCATCAAAAATATCCCATACCTAAGTAACACCCATTTTATTCATTTTCTTAATACATCAACCTATTTGGCCTTGTTGGGACTTATCATACATTATAAAACTCTATCAACCCAACTAACCTAGTTAAAGGCATAACGACTCTATTTCCTATTAAACAAGTTCGACTCAATTGACCTTGTCGACTAGTTTCCTAGGAGTGTTTAGGATCAATCCTTGGATATAAAAACCCCCTAAAACTCATTTATAAATAGAGGATAATTTAATTACACATCATTATATATCAAAAATCTACTTATACTATCAATTGGAGGTTTCATTACTTAAGTTTTTGCCTTGGACTAGTAAAACTTATATTTTGGAGGTTTTGGATGCATAAGAGAAGTATTGTAGCCTATAAATGATATATAATTATGATCCTCACAAACCAAAATAACCTATTTCAAAGCACCATTGTCCAAGGGAGATATTGAGGCATGACGGGTTCACTTTAACAAGGTAAGTATACTCCTAGCCCTTCATATTTTTTATTAAGTAGATGTTTTAGAATTATTAGATTGAATTGTATCTCTCCTTTCTTAAATTAATTTTATATTATCATGAATAAAATTATCATTTTTTATTTATTATATTACCCATTTGTGCCACAAGCTATGGTGAGTACTAGATTAACATGCATATTCATTTAGTAGATTAGCTTGCATGTTTATTTAGTATATTAACTTGCTTACTTTTATTACAATCTTAATACCTATCTAGGGTTATTATATGATGGAATTTGACTAGAGGCATTAGAAACCTCTCCTTTGCCATTGTATGATAAAATATCCCTTATTTAGGTTTAGTGGATCCATAATTGTTCATGAACCTAATATAAAAAATTATAGCTAAATGGATTGTCAGTTGATTATCTTCTCCATGCTTAGATATTACTAAGTAAGATAAGCTATAGATCTATCTTATTTTGTTTTCATAAATTATGGTAAACCCAATGTGAATCTAAGTCTTAAAAAAAATTATTTTATATTTACGGTTAACTATATTGTAAATGTTAACCTAGTTTAACACTCTACACATAGGTTTTAAAACTTAATCAATCCTATCGACCTAGTTTGGCTCTATGTGTGAAATTTTTTCAACTTTGTCAAGCCTTTCGACATAGCTTTGTAGTTTGTGTGTAGGTCTTATAACTCCATTGAGCCTCTCAACTTAGTTCTATATTATACTTTCAATATTTTGAGTCTCAACTAACTACATCAAACCAATCAACCCAATTTGTTTTTTTGTATTCTACATCTAAGTGAATTGATTTGATCGATTATTTTCTTTTCTACAAATTTTTAATTAACTACATTGATATAATTGACATAGTTTTATTTTTTATTATTTATTAGTTTTATTCATGCTAGATCAAATGGTTTAACTCTTTTTAATAGTATTAATTCCCTCATTTTTAGGTTCAAACACCTTGGATGATCCATTTCAAAATAATAATTCAACATCTTCAAGAAAAATTATTACATCGACATGGTTGACCTAGTCTTATCTACTAGGTTCACTCTAACCAAATTAGTACTTTCACTTTATAAATTTTAAAGAAAAATTATTTTTCCACCTTATATTTAGAATTTAAATCTAGTACTATTTTTACCAATTTTTCAATTATATAAAATCATATCTACATAATCAACTAGGTCAATTAGTTCAACCTAGTTCTATTTCTATTTTCTACCTAGAAAACTAAGTCGACCCACTTGTGTGTGTTTTTTTCTATATTGTTTTGACAACAAACTAAGTCAATCAACTTGACTATGTTCTATTATATTTGTCTAACTTGATCGACCCATTTGATCTTGTTCTATTTGTTTTACTTTTTAATTTAAGAAAGGAAAATTAACCTACATTAGATAGTAATTAAACTTACTTTACTTTTTAGTTCACTACCTATATATTTACTCTCCAAAACTACAACTTAGCTTTCAAAATATTTATTTACACTTTTATTTTTCACTTTGTTTGGATTTCCTTGAAAACTATGTATTGATATTTTTAAATTCACTTAGATACTATCATGAAGTGCTAATTTATACTCTATTTACAATCTTTGTCTATCTTTTACAAATATTGAGGTTTGAGGGACTTATCCCAATACTCATAGCCATAGTACAAAGCTAAACATAGTCTTTAGTTTTCATGTACCTCATGATATTTTAAGGATGCCTAGGATTTCCCTCTTTATTGAACCTTAAGAATCTAACCATCCATTTGATTGTGTGGTGCATTAGTTAGCAATTAAAATCAAGAAGCTAATTCTAGTTTACCCTTGAAACCAAGTTTAGTGGGATATGGGAATGGTACTTTATCCATAACAAGTGATTTAAAATATTAGGTTGACACTATCTAATGCACAAGCAAGTATTTTTAGAATCTTATAATTTTAATCAAAACTTTTAGTACAACTTCCTAATCTTCTTTTTGAATATTTTTTGTAGCTTATAAATTACATTTTTGTTGCTTGTTGTTTATTATTCCATGTGGTATTTCAGACTTGTATTAGCCAATGTTGATGCAAGTTTTGTGTTGTGTTTTACAACTAGATCAACCATTTTGAACTAGTTTCTTTTGTTCTTATTTTTAATTTATGTATTTAGAACTAAATATTATAAAATTAGACCATTTAAAAATTCCCAAATTATAGAACATAGTTGATCAACTCAACCCAGTCTATCACAAACTATTATATTTTCTAGATTACATAACTTAGTCTACTAACTCAGCCCAATCTATCACAAACTCTTTTTTATTCCTATGTATTCAATTAATTTTATCAATTCAACCTAGTATATTACATATTATTCTATTTTATAGATTATATAACTTAGTTGACTAGCTTGACCTAGTCTATCACAAACTATTTTATTTTTTAGATTATAGAACATAGTCAACCAAATTAACCTAGTCTATCATAAATAGTCTTATTTTATTATTTATTTAACTTAGTTAACCATCTTGACCTAGTCTATTATAGACTATTATATTTTCTATATTATATAACTTAGTCAATTGACTTGACCTAGTTTATCACATACTATTCTATTTTCCTTTTTATTCAAATCAATCCACCAATTTGACCCAGTATATTTTAGACTCTATTTTCCTACTAATCCAACCTAGTTGACCACCTTGATTTCATCTAATTCTATATTATTTATCCATCATCTTAGTCGAACCAGATCAACCAACTCTATCTTGTTAATTTTTAACCTCTAAGTTTATCATTTCCCTAGTACGTGTTTAAATCAACTTTTTAATTATGCAACATTTATTTGACAATGATCTAGATCAAAATAAAACTAACATAATGAGCTTCACTAATCTTATTAAAACTTCTAAGACACATTTTATGGTGACTAATCTAGGACTTAGTAATATCCTTGTTATTACTAAAACTACTAATTATGGGACTCCCTATTCTAATTCACTTAATCCTTTATTCCTTAAAATAGTAGAGGATTAACATGACCTTGATTATATATATAAAATGATCCTATTCGTAAATTAAAACACTTAATACCTATGAAAGTATTCCATAGTCATTAATAACCTCATGATGGGACCTCATATTGGAGAACCCCATTCACCTTTACCTACATTTTTTTCAATATTTTGGGAAATTTATTTTATGAATTATATCAAATTCTTCCCTTCTTTCATGACTCCTAATAGTATGACATCATATTCCGTACTTTTTTCCACCTCCATGCCAAACATTTATACAAACATGGTAGGTGTAAATTTTAGTGGGTCTACTCAAAAAAACCACATCGATGCTCAATTCCATCCATCTACTAGTGCATATCATGCCACTAGTGTATCTCATGCTACTAGTGAATCCAAAACTCTTAATGAATCGCATAATGCTAATCCATCCCATGTATCTCCCACTAGTCAAAATACCATTAACACTCATCAATTATTATTACAAACTCTAAATCAAATGGCTACTTTTAAAATTAATAGTTCCAACCAAATTATGCAAATACAAAATCAATTAATGCATTTCCAAAACCAACCTCAACCTACACAATGGGGACTGCAAAATCATAACTCCCACCCACCTGCATCTATATATGCATATGGTAACCTTATACCACAGCCCCCACTTATTACTAAAGCTATTAAACACTTTAAAAATGATCCTCTAGTACCTAAAATTATAAACATTTACATGTGTGGAATAGTTCCCACTATCAATTATAATGGATCCAAGGATCTAGCTTTGCATTTGAAGACTTTTGGAAATTTATTTTAGATTAAACCTAACACCTTTATTACCACCAATATATTAGCTAAAAACTTTTTAGGTGATGCTTTAGATAGGTATAATCAAGTTGAAACTAATTATATAGCTAGCTTAGAAGACTTAGTCAATGCATTGATTCAAAAACTCTAGATTAGTTATCTTCATAAAAATAACCTAGCTCATTTTATTAATTACAAAAAATAGAATTTAAAATGAAACAAGTTTATATAAAATTATGGAAATCCCTGTCTAACAAAGTTGAGATTAATGTATTGGATGAGAATATCTTCCACTTATTCACTAATTATCTTCATCAAAAATTAGAATATTTCATGAGAAATATTTCTCCAAAATCTTTGGAAGAATCTCTTGACCAAGAAAAACATCAAGATTTTGTTACATGATAATTTTATTCTTTGCACCCTCCAACAAGGACCAACATGCTTATGAGAGATAAAAATCAACATGAAATTAATTATGGTGTTATGGATACCTATGATTCCATACACACTATTCAATCCATATCTCCAAGAAATCTTGGAGCATAATCCTTCAATGTCAAGTCCAAAAAAATCTCATCATAGTTCCACATTTTATCAAGTTCATAATGTATATGTCTATAAACCACTTTCCTTAACAAAAATTAAAAAGTATCTCCCTAAAACTTCCCCATGATATTTTAACCCTACACTCCCTACCAACATTGGTATGATCCCCACAAATTTTGTTCATTTCATACAACTTGGGATCATTCTCATGAAACTTGTCACCAAATAAGAAACTTTGATATGGATTATCTCCTTGAACCTAACTTTGATCATGAATCACTCATACATACACATCAACAATCTTATAAAATAACAACTAACGCTCATGAAACTAAAATTAAACATGAAGATTTAAACCAAGCCAATGCTCACTTAGATATTTACAAATATCCCCTTCTTAACCATAAAGCTAACATTAACCAACCACGTACTACCAAAAACATTGAAAGTTTAGTGGATCCTTACATAAATGATGATAATGTTATTAGCATGAATAAAATGAGGAGATTATTTTCCTATATCAATCATTATCCAACCTCCAACCATAATAATTTCCAAAAATTCCACCCTATTCATGATTCTTACCCATCCCGTCTCATAGAATTGGGGCACAAGGAGCTAATTTCAATAAATTCAATAAACCTACAAGTATCAACTCCAACAATGTAAATAGATAATAGCTTACATATTATTGATATAAGTTATACCATTCCTTTAACTAATATGTCTAAATTAGAAATTATAAAACCTTCACCAATTGGTACTTATTCCTCTCAAACACAAGAAACAACCAATGATTCAACCATAACACAATCACCTACAACTAATCAACCCACATTAACCAAATATAAAACAAGCATACCTTATCAACATTGATTTCAATTCACCTATTCTATACCTTCAAATAATCTACTACAATAATATGCACCTTTATCTAATAAAATTCTAATTGGATATGATATATTTATTTATATAGATGATACTTCATTATTAATTAACATCCAAATAGGATATATCCAAATTAAACATGCATTAATTGATGAAGGTTTAGGCACTTACATGGCTTCCCTTGATTTTATTAAAACACTTGGATACTCTAAATGTAACCTTAAATTTACTCAAAGTACATGTCAAGGTTATGAAAGAAGACAAATACTCAATTAGGTTGTGTTTGGATCCCTATAATGGTTCCCCTTCTCATAGTGCATGTTAAGGTCATGATATTTAACTTCCCACTTTCCTATAACATTTTACTTATTTTACCTTGGTCACAGCACATGAGAGCAGTAGCCTCGTCATCATGCCAATATGTTAAATTTTCTTATAATAGTGTTATATACAATATTAAAAGAGATATCAATCCTTATAATTTTCAAAAATTCTAATAAAGATATGTTTTTGTTATACCTACCCTTAAATATTTACCTAGCATCTGATTTCATGAATCACAATATTTTAATTATCCCATCAATTCTACTAGAGGTTATAAAAATCATATTGAATTTATAGGAAACATACCACCTAATCTTCTAGATTTAGATAATGATGAACCAGATGAGATCAGTTTAAAATTCAAAACCTCTAATCTCTATCCAAACATAAAGTTTCAATTACCTCCTTTGATATGACCTTAATATCATAAAAAATTGTTAGAAATTTTTTGGTTACTCTAACAAAAACTAAAAACTCCATTCATCATACCTCTTTGATTCATAAAATCATCAATGCATGTATTATTGATCATTATATTACTTATTATGATGATGGGTATTCCTTATATCATCCCTTTTTATCTATATTTTCTCAAGCTAAAAATGCAAAGATACTTACATACCATACTTCTTTATACCATTTTCTTAGTTTTTTTAATTTAGTTCCTTCTCTATCCATTCATAATATTAGTTCTTCTTTTAATGTTCATAGGTTTGAGATGGAGTACACACAAACTAATCCTCTATTTATCATTGATCCTATTCAAAGTATATCTATGGACCATGCTATGATAGGATGTTATAGGTTCACTAGATATCATAACCCTTTCAACTTACTTTCCCCAGAGATGTTAGCTACACTACACTGACCTCTATCAGTTAAACTCAATGATATAACCTATTGATGTAGTTTTTATGCACACCATAATCAATGAGGTATCCTATAATGTTTTAGGATCTCAATGGAGTTAAATTGCACTCCATGGTATGATTTTTAGGTATGTGGTTTGAATAACCTATTGATGGAATAGTTGGTAGGACATGAAAGTTGTTGAAAGGTTTTGGACAAAGGTGTGATCTCTAAAGGTTAGTGAATTCTTATGTGAGTTTGATGATTGGATGGTTTCTAATATAAATTGGGTATATCTCAAAAAAAAACTAAAAATGAGGGAAGGGTAAGGCATAAAAGAAGACTCTATGGTTTTTAGGAATCAACTCTCTGGCTAGTTTCTAAATAGACAAGTGCTTTCAAAACCTATACCTATTGAAAGAAGATGTTGCACACACATAGTCATACATAGTTTATAACTCTAAAGAGATACTGATATAGGAAACTCATAAGCCTTAATCAAAGGTTACACCTTTTATGGTAGTTTTTGCACACCCTTAATCAAGAGATTATCGCTCAGGCTAATGAGGTATTTGAGGTAGTCTTTTCACACAAAAAAATAAATCAAAAGAAGGCACTCATATACATTCAAAACATGAATCAATCAACTTAATTACCAATAATTAATGTCATTTACTAATTCTTAAATATGTTTTACACATCTAAGACTAGCATATCAATCAAGACAAGAAAGAATTTATTACAACTTTTGCATACTAAGAATTATTGAATCATACAACCAAAATATAAGCCTAATTACATAGAAATTGGAGAGAGACTACATAAATATATTTGCTGATAATCAAAATTAATTTTTCTCCTGTATATTGAAAATTTTCCCACTCCTCCAACTAGTGGATTACAATTGCTTAAATAGGCTTGGGGAAGGGGTCACCTCATCCTCCATGTCCATGCAAATTCATTACATGTGATAGTTAAAACTTAAGTTCTAATTGTGGTCAAAACCGTATGTCTTATTATAGTCATCAATTTTTGTTAGCCTTTGAAAAATCTATGCAACATGTGCATGTGTAGAAAGAAGTATAATTTATTACAATTAAATCTTGAACTACATAAAAATTGCATTTATAGATCAATACTTTTTTTTATAATTTTTGATAAAAACCTATCAAATACTTCAAGTTATCCATTTCTAATGGAACTTATACATGCATTAAGGATAAGTGCCCCTTTACCAATGCCTTAGAACTAAAATTATTACTTAACTTGTAATAACTTCTTATTTTTGTATGTTACATGTTGCCCCTACCTTTAAAGAATATAAAAATCCTTCAAAAGGATTTACAGGGTCTTTATCTTAAAAGAATATGTTGTGTCAACTTAATCTTTGAGATGCCTAAGTAACTATAGTCTTCTCCTGTTCTACTACCAGATCTTACTTTTTATATTCACTAACTAGATTAATCTAAGACTCATCTGATCTCCACTAGTTTATAATCTAATGTGTTGTGTCCATGCCAAGATGTCCATTTAATTAAAGCATGACCATTGTTGCCTTTGGACACATGTCCCTACTTTATGATTTCTTGAAATGAGATTAAATGAAATTTTTAACTCTAAGCTCATGAGATCATTACAAGTGTCAATTTTATACTATCTTTGGGACCTTTTCATTGATATTGTATTGTTGGATCTATTTGTATGAATTAACACGATGTGTTGATCTTTGGATTATTTGAATCCAAATAGTTATCTACCATGGATTAAAATTGATGTCTATACACCTATCATTTGACATCCACATGACTTTCATTGATTTCCATGTGACCATCAATATTTTAATCCTAATGGATAGTTACCAAGATTTATCTTAACATCCACATGACCATTAATGATGTCTACATGACTGTCAATGATGTTCACATGACTGTCACACTTTGAACACTAAACGATTACTTATTGAGCTTAATTCTAACATCTATGTTCCCATCATTTCATGTCCATGTGAAATTATTTGACATCCACATGAAAGTCTAAGGATTTTTTAAATCCAAATGGTTATTTTTTGGGGCTCAAAATTGACATTTGTGTGCACATCCCATTTTACAATTTAATCTTTAAAGGCTTAGATATTAAGATAAAAATCTCATCAAGACATGAATTTTGAAGAGTAAGAACTTGGTATCGATAACATTTATTCCATGTGATCCTTTATCCCCATGAGGATTTCTAATCATACTTATAAAATGCATAAGTTAGTTAACCTATCCATTTCTGCATGACATCTTGGTAATGGTCTAGCTTTTCATAGTTTGTGTGAGTCATCTTTTGATCCTTCAAAGCTCTGAAACTCTACTCATATATTCAATCCAAGAAAAATCTTGGTATATGGACCAAAATTGGTAATGTTGATCTCACACCATTAGATCTAAGTGCTTGAATTTTGACTTTACACATGAGATCAACACCTGTCACCTTCGAGTTAGTCCATTTCTATTGGCACAAAATAGAATAAAATAAACAAGCTTTTTGGAGACTATAAAAAATAAGGTCTTGCCCCATGTGAACAATAGACTAAACTAGGAGCTTTAGGAAATATAGGACTTAGTATAAATATTTTGACTAAAGTTCTAGGATAAATCTTTAGACTAAGTTCAAAATATAATAAAGGGTTCCCTAGTAAATTTTGACACTGCATTTATTTGAATCTTATTTGAAAAAAGACCTAGGCTAACATACTTAGACTAAGTCTTTTTAACATGATTTAAACATAGATCAAATTAGATGATTAAAGACCAAGGATTACTCAAAATAAAGAGTCAATTTAATCATTAAAGTATGAAGCCCCTAGGTAGTGTTCTCATAAATGAGACCCATTAAACCTACAACATGGAATCATAAGAATCAAATATTAGAAACATTAGATGAATTCAAATAAAAATTATATGTTAATGAACTAGATCATTACAATATATTTAATACCAGTTCATGATCAAGTTTAATGTTCAATTTATAGCACAAATTTATAGAATTTGAATAAGGGTCCCTATTTTTAGAAATGGGGGTGTGTTGCATACAATAAATGACAAGTTACAGGGGGAATACTCTTGAGTATTAAATAACCCATAAATTTTTTTATAAATCCTTAAATCAATCATGAAGTGTGTCATAGAAAAATACTTAAATCATAAACATGAAAGAGACTCTTAAGTAGATTCACATAACATACGTGTTTTCTAATTTTTTGGATCTATGTGTGTCAAACGTGTAATTCATTTAACCCTTAGTGTGATGAATTTTTAAAATTCTTGATGAAACTATAGGTTTCATTCTAGTTTCTCTTAAAATGCATTAAATCAAGGGAAACTCATGTATTGTTATGCTACCAGTTAGGCATCCATAGCCTCGATAGAGATACCTTAGGATCCTTTTCTTATTTTTTCATTATTTTTTTAACCATAATACATGGTACATTGACCTAATTTTGCCGTGTGATACTTTTGATTTTCTTTAGATAGTCTTTTGCTATTTTAAACCCATTAGTTCTTTTTTTTTTTTTTTACTCTTGAATGAGAAGAGAATCTCTGAAACCCCAATGAGATGGTATAATTATAAAACAAATCATTACCATAACATCTCTATCATTCACACCTATACCCAACATTATCATTTTCAATAGGTATTTAATGTGATAAGTGCATTTGATCCAATAAAACAAGAAAACTTTCTAAATTTGTATGAAGTACTCTGAGAGAAACTTCCATATGCTTAGTAAAAGTATTCAATATCACAATATCCAGAATAGTTCATGATTACATACCTTTATCTTGAAAACTCAAAACATAAAAATAAGACCAATCTGCAAACGAGTCCCAAATTTTATTTTATTTTTAAAAAAATTCCCCTTTCTACAAGTATATTTAAGCATAATCTCAATTGGTTTGGAGTTTTAGCTTAGTTATAGTCAAACAAAACATAGTTTAGATTACCAAATAAAGTATTAAAAAAACTAATCAAGAAAGTGGGAAATCTAATCTAAGAAAGAAATAAACTACTCTAAAAAAGAAGGAAACTATTTTAAGAAAGCAAGAAACTACTTTAATAAAACCAAGAAATTTAATCAATCCTACAACTACACTTGTATGTCCCTCATCAATCAGTAATGTCTACAGATGGCATAGCCCTGAAGTAGTGCTTTAAGAACTATCCATTGACTAGATATGTATGCTTGTTACCTTGTAGGTCCTTTAAATGAAATGTATTATTGCCCATTATCTTAGAAATATGGTATGGTCCAATCCATAATGGGACAAACTTATCTTTTGGTCCTTTATTCTCATGGGTTTTATCCCATAGCACTAGATCCAAAAACCTGAATGCTTTGACCTTCACTCTCTTATCAAACCACCTCTTGACTACATCTTAGTGTATGTTGAGTTTCTATAAGGCTTCAATCCTTAAACCTTGCATTTATATGATGTCCAACAATCATGACTCTATTTCATCACATAGCTCCATGCAATCTTGCATGAACTAATAAGTGGGTAACTTTAACATAATTGGGAATATAGGCCTACATCCATACACCAACAAACATAGTGAAGTTTTAAGGGCTTGCTTGATATACCTAAAGATCATACTTTAATAGGTTATGCTAATCCCTAGGTTTATCCCCTATCAATTTCTTATTTACATTTATCAGATTCTTGTTCATTGATTCTACTAGTCCATTTCCTTGAGGGTAATGGTTAGAATCTGACTTGATAATAATTTGGTTGTCATGTGCCCACTCAATAAATTTTAATAATATGAAATTTATTCTATTGTCACAAACCAAAGAAATAGGTGTGCCAAATTTGGCTATTATGTGTTTCTCCAAGAAAAGGATCACGTCTTATACTCTGAATTCTTTGTGGCTATGGCTTCAGTCCATTTGGTATAATAGTCAGTAGTAGTAAACACAAATTTATGGCTTGATAAGGAATTTGGGTTGATGACACCAATGAAGTCTAAACTCCATTGGGTAAATTTCCTTCCTTCACCAACTAACTATAAAGGCATTGCTACATGTAATTCCTTTTTGGCTAAATATTGGCATTCATGGCATGTCTTTACATGGGTTTGAGCATCCTTGTAAACTATTGGCCAATAGTATCCTATTATTAATATCTTGTGGGGTGTGGTATTCCTTGATGAATGACCACTACCTATTGTATGATGCAAGTTTTCTAAAATTTATTTAGGTTACTCTATAGATACACACCTAAGGTAGATACCTTCATAGTGTATTCTCTAGATAACTCCCTTCTTAATCACATAATGAGTAGCTTTTAGTCTCAAATATCTAATTCATTCTCTATTAATCCTCAAGGAATAAGTACTCATAAGTAAATATTATATGATATCAGTATACCATTCCCATTTGGACACTTGAGCCACATATATCTCTTCAATAATGATGTGTGTATTAGGTTTAGTTATGAGTTGAATGATGTCTTAACCTTGGATTATTTTTTTATGCTTTATTTCTATATCAAATTATTGCATCCTTGCCATCCACTTGCCCTGATGTTATCCTAAGCATCTATTATAGGGGGAGCTTGATAGTAGGACTAGGCACAATGGCAATGATTTTATTCCTTAAGATGTAATGTCAAAATATCTTCACTACTTTGATAAGGGCCAAAATATATTTGTCAATCATATAGTATTTGATCTTTACATATTTCATATTTATGCTCATGAATGCAATTGGATGCTCAGTTTCATCCTTCTTCTATGTTATGATAGTAGCAATTGTATGTTTTGAATCAAATGAATACCTATAGAAATCTTTCATGAAATATGAACTGATCAATATTAGAGTGTGTGATATTCCATCTTTAATTTCCTAGAAGGACTTTCAAGCTTTAGCTTCCCATTCCATTTTAGCATCCTACTTAAACATGGCATTCAGAGGTATAATAATTTATGCAAATCTTGAGATGAACTTCATTATGAAGTTAGTATTTCCAAAGAATGATTTGAGCTCCTTCTTTATTTTGGTGGTGTAATCCTTGAAATTCCTTGAATTCTATTTAGATCAATGGTGATCCCATCTTTAGTGATGATGTGCCCCAAAAGCTTACCTTTAATCACTCTAAATATGTTCTTCTTTGGGTTCAGTGAAATACCAAACCTTTTGCATATCTCAAATATGGATTGTAGGTGACTTATGTGATCCTATATTTTAAAAATACTGTAAGATCATCCATGTAGATGATTATGCATTTTCCTATCAATCCCTTGAAATCATGATCCATAACATGTTAAAAGGTTGTTCCTACATTTATTAGGCCAAATAGCATCCTATTATATGCATAAGTTCCCCATTTTATGGTAAATGTTGTCTTCATTCTATCTTTGGATTATACCAGTACTTGATTATAGCCTAAAAATCCATCCAAGAAGGACATGATTATAAAATCACTTACTATTTGTATCACCTCATATAGAGAAGGTAGGGGATAATTATCCTTTTTATAATCCTTATTCAGGTTCTTAAAATCCACACATAATCTGATCTCACTATTCTTCTTTCTTATTGGGACTAAATTGGCCACCCAGGTAGAATGTCTCATTTGAAAAATGATTTTTGTGCTTACCAACTTATCCACTTCTCTCTAAATGAGAGGCTCCATAATGGGATTGACTAGTCTTTGCCTCTATCTAAATGGCTTGTGATATGTCTTCAAAGTGATTATATGAGTAATGACCTATAGTTCATATACTTTTAAGTCCTCATACATCCAATCAATGACATCTTTGTAGTGGATGATTAAATCCTTCATTCATTGTGTCTCTTCTAGGGTACAACTAAGACCAATAATAAGATAGTGTGGGCTATGTTCATCTCCTATATTTTCTCTTTTAAATTATGATTCATTGGCCCTTGGTTTCCTAAGCTATTGATCTTATGGGTCTATGTCAAAAGACCTTTCCAAATAAACCAACCCAATTGGGATATGATTTTATTTGGGTTGGAGAATACCTTCCTTGTATGATTCCTCTTGATAGAGGTGATTAATATCTTTGTCATCAATGATTTGGGACTCAACCTCCCTTGAATCATTAGAAACTAAATAATATGTTGGTCATCATCAAAGACTTGGATAATTTTTATGTTAAGGAACAAAGAGACAAGGCACAAATTTAATGGAGAACCTTTTTAACTTAGATTCTTGGAGGGGTTCCAGATCAACAGCAATAACAACTAGCAAATCAGTAGCTTGGTTTTATTCTTTGGAGAGGGATACTATGTTGAAAGCTTTAAATATTTTGATCAAGACCCATGCTCTATGCTTGTACCTTCTCAAATAAGACAACTTGCATTGGTATTTATTTTTGACTTGGTTAACTACCAACTCTAAGTCACCAAATACTAGTATTTGTTTTACATTATTCTTAAGTGTAAATTATAATCCCATAATTAAGGCCTCATACTAAGATTTATTATTCTTGCATGTAAATTGTAATCTATATGCTACCCAAAAAAATTTACCTTGTGGATCAGTCATCTCAATCTCCATACCTAATCCTTTCTTGGATCTAATGCCATTAAAGTGTAAAGTCCATTATTATTTTTAACTCTTAGGTTCTAGCTTTTGTAATTGATTTTGAGTAGTAAAAGTGTAAACACCAAGGCTAGGAGACTCATAATTTACCTCTTCATTCTTTAAATCATATTCCATGATGGAATACTTCATTCTTGGCTCTCTATCAATTTTGATTTTATTTTCAGCTCCTTTCCATGGCATCCATATATGAGAAAAGTTTGTAGAGAGATATCTATTGAGTATTTTAGACTAATCTCTACTTAGTAATAATTTGTATCCTTCAAGTATGTCTACCACTAGGATATCAATGGTCATTTGAACATGCAATTCAGAGGTTACTTAGATATCATGTCCCTCAGTTTACCAACTATTGGGACTACTATCTTATCTAATTGTGAAACTGTACTCTTTGAAGGGTTTGGTGTCAAACCAATCTTTTGACATATGAAAGTAGGCATGATAGTTATAAAATCCCTAGAATCAATCAAAAAATTATGAATAATCTTATTGAATGCCTTGATAGTGAGAAAAAAGGGTGGAACTTTTAGCTTGCTCTTGTAAATAACATTGGTGTTAGATGATTTCAATTTATCCATAAATGCTTTTGCTTTATCCATATTTGTCTTCCCAATAATAGACCTATACAACAACTCATTTTGTTCAGTAATAAAAGGTAACTAATGAATATTTATATATTCTTTGATCTTCTTCATGTATTCAACAATCTTATATCCTCCCTTGTTAGGTTCTTCCTTCGTTTGAGGTTGATTATTCCCTCTCAGAGGAGATGGATTATTGTTAGCTTTAGGATTAGGAAAAATTATATTAGTATTTAGATGAGTTTACATTATGAGTGGTTTTTTATTATTTATATTGTAGCCTTCTTTCTTGAATTATTGGAAAGCGTGAACTTCATCTATGTTGTCCTTCATCTTATTGTCATCTTCACCTAGAAATGGAAACTTGTGAGTTTCAAAGAACATGGAATTTCTTGAAGAGCTAGGATTCAGATGATGTTTGGGAAGATTATGCATTTGATCTTGTCTAACCACCTCTCTTTGAAAGATTTCAAATGTTGTGAAAAATTCAATGCAATTGAGTTCACCATGCTAAAAATTATTTTGAATTCTACACCAATTGGGAAGAGTTATTTTTGCCATGTTGATCTCTAGAAACTTGTTAGGTTCTCCATATTATTTATAGGCCTATTGAATGGTTAGTTGTATCTCTAAAATATAACATTCTGATTACTAGTTAGGTCATTGGCATTGCCCATCTTACTTTGCATATTTAACAAATCATTACTCAAATTTTTAACCATCTTCTGAATAGAATCTAGTTCTACCTTTATAGAGTTAGTACCTTGTAAAATATTAGTAGAAGGCATAGTTGATTATTGATTTTATTGGTAACCATTTCTTGACATATGATTATTCAAGAAGTTGAAATTTAGTTATGTTTTTGTGTTAATGGAGGTAGTGTGTAGAGCTAGTTTTGATTGAATTTTAGGATTTTCTACTTCACATGTGGTATCAGATTCAATAGTGGGAAGCCATTGTTGACATTAGGTATGCTAGGCATCTGAGGATTGAGTTGTATGTCTATGTTGATAGCCTCTTCATATGCTAATGCCAAATTATTAACTATGGATACTCTTCTTAAGATCATGGTAGTGATTAGGTCTAAATCATTCTTGTATATTTCTAATGCTAATGTAGCTTCTAATTTGTACCTTGGGGTCAACTGGTTATACATCTTTTGAAACCTTAAATTGAAATCATAAATAGGTTCATTAGGCTCTCTCTTCATGTTGGTGAAGTGTTAATATAGCAAACCAAGATTCATAACCTATCCAAATTATGCAAGAAAATTAGATTGACACTCATCCCAAGAAGTGATAGAGTTCACTATTAGATTTAAATAATAATGATACAAATCATGTAAAAGGGAATAGTCTGCATGCTACATCTTCATTGACAGCATTCATTAATCTTAGAGTTAATTTAAAATATTTGATGTGTTCATCTATTTTCCTTACTCCTAAAGGAGAAAAGGATGATAGGTACTTTTTATGATTTCTAGGTAAATCATGCACATCTCTAGGGATAGAAATGACAAATGCAACTAAATAAGGTGGTTGAGTCATTATCTTATTAACCAATAAAGGATTCTTTATGGGTAAAGGGTTCCCAGTTGGATGAGGTGGATTATTGTGAATTGGGTTTGTTGGCATAGTTTTAGGTCTCTTATTATTTGTCAAGGGTGAGACTAAAAAACCAACATGGGAATTAGATCTAGTCACTCTCCTAGGTAACTCTAGTGCAACTCTACACAAAGAATAACTACTATTATCAGTGGTTAGGCCCTCCTAGCACCAATAAAATTGTTGATGTAGTTTTTATGCACACCATAGTCAATGAGGTAGCCTCTAACATTTTAGGATCTCAATGGAGATAAACTCCACTCTATGGCATGGGTATGTGGTTTAAAAACCTATTGATGGAATAGCTAGTAGGGAATGTAGTTTTTTGATAAGGTTTTTGGATGGAGTTGTGATCTCTAAAGGGTAATAAATTTCTACATAGTTTTTATGAGTGGTTGGTTGTTAATATAAAGAGGGTAGATCTCAAAAAACTCAAAAAAGAGGGAAGGGTGAGGTAAAAAGAAGATTGTGATTTTTAGGAATCACCTCTCTAGATGGTTTCTAAATGGATAAGTGCTTTCAAAACCTATGCTTGTTTCAAGAAGTTATTACACACATATAGTTAGACATAATTTATAAGTCTAAGGAGATACTAATATAGGAAAATCATAAGCCTCAGTCAAAGGTCACCCCTTTTAGGGCTATTATTGCACACCCTTAATTAGGAGATTATGGCTCAGGATAATGAGGTATTTGAGGTAGATTTTTCACAGACATAAAAAACTACATCAAAATAAGGCACTCATAAAAATTTGAAACATGATTCAATCAACTTAATTACCAATAATTAATGTAATTTTTTAATATTTTAATAGCTTTTGCACATCTAATACTAGCATATTGATCAAGATAAGAAATAATTCATTACAACTATTAGATAAAACGTAGAGATTTAAAAGAGAACTAGATTTCATTATACAACACTTATCTATGAACCATACATGAAGGCCTATTAAATAGGCAAAGAAATGAACCACCTGAGAAACATTGAAAGGATGGGTGAAACTATTAATATCGGCTAGTATGAAATAACTCAGTTTGATTAAAAACAAACTAACCTCTTAATCTAAGTGGTTAAGTCAACTAACTAAATAAATATTACCTTAGTCAATAACCCAAGGTAGATACATAATTACACTAACACCCTCCCTTAATGAAAAAACTAGAAACAAGACCAAGTTTATCTCTAAATTTTATGAACTTGTTTGCACCAAGTGGTTTGGTCATTATATCAATCAAATGCTCTATAGTGGGGTAGTAGAAAAGACTGATGTCTTTATTTTTAACAAAACTATTAGATGTAAAAATAGTGAACTTCATGTGTTTGGTCCTAGCATGGAGTACTATGTTATTTATCATCTTTAGAACACTTTGGTTGTCATAGAAAATTAAAGTAGGCTTTGATGACTCAAACTAAAGATCCTCCAAGATTTTATTTATCCACATAGTTTCACAACCTATACTAACCACAACTTTATACTCTTATTATTTTGAATATAATGCCACTATAGTTTTTAGTTTGCTCTACCATGAGAAAACTCCTGAACTAAGAGTAAATACATAGCCTATTGTAGATTTTATTGAATCTATTAATCTTGCCCAATCAGAGTCAGAATATCCTAAAAACTTAAAATCTACATACTTCTCATATAGAATGTCAAAGTCAAGAGTACCTTTGACATATATTAATAGCTATTTATATCTAACCAATTTAATTCATGTGGTCTAGATATGAATCAAGATAGAAAACTCACTTCAAAACAAATGTCTAGTCTAGTGGTAGTGCGGTAAATGAGACTACCCACTAGTTGTTGATACAATATTTCATTAACTAGAGTTTAATTAGTTTCAATTAAAAATTAAGCTCCAACTTCTATAGGTGTGTTATTTGGATTAAAATCCATCATTATAAACCTTTCCAATAATGATTTGGCATACTTATTTTGTGACATGAAAATAACACAATAACCTTGCCAAAACTCAACACCTAAATAGTATTTCAGTAGTCCTAAGTCTATCATATTAAAACTAAAACTAATATTAGCCTTAATCTATTGAATGATACTATCACTACTCCCAATGATGGCTAAATCATCAACATATATAATATATCATCACCAGATACCTTTACATAGAGAGTTGGTTTAGAGTTACACCTTTTGAAACCATACTCCCTAAGGTATGTATCTATCTTTATATACCAAGATCAAGGTTCCTAATTAAATCCATACAAGGACTTGATCTACCTACAAACAATATGTCCCTTACCAAGAAC
Organism: Torreya grandis; assembly: GCA_037957365.1. Lineage (NCBI taxonomy): Eukaryota > Viridiplantae > Streptophyta > Pinopsida > Cupressales > Taxaceae > Torreya > Torreya grandis. The sequence goes on from JARHVA010005668.1 coordinate 515,227, forward strand.
CTAAACATACTATGGATGAACCATGTAGACTTCCTCCTCCTAATCTCCATTCAAGAAAGAACTCTTGACATCCATTTGGTGCACCTTCCATCCAAATTAAGTAGTAATAGCAATAATCAAATAAAAAGTCACCATCTCTATAGTAGGATCAAAAGCCTCCTCATAATCAACCCCTTCCTCTTGTGCATAACTTTTTGCAACAAGTTTGGCTTTGTGTTTGTCCAAAGAACCATCTGCTTTTCATTTTACCTTATAAATTTACAACCAATGGATTTCTTTCCTGGTGGTAGCTCCATGAGCTTCTAAGTCTTATTTTTCATTAACGAATCATATTCTAATTACATGGATTATTCCCACTCATGTTTCCCTTTGGCCTCTAAAAAAGAGTTAGGCTAAAATACATATGAAACAACATTTTTTAGAGCAAAATTATCATGATCACCTCTATTACCAAATTGCTTTATTGATCTCAATCTTCTTCCTTCCACACCCTATAGCAAGTCTCCCTCCTTTAGTGCTTCCATTATGGTAGAATACCACTTTATCTTCTTTAATTGTTTTATTAGAACCTCATAATAACCTGCATCAATGCCCTCCTTGGAATTTGATTCCATTGCTGAAATAGAATCCTACTCAACTTTCACACCACAACTTATAATAGAATCATTAGAATAAAATGATGACTCAATATATGAAACTGTACCAATTATAGTGAAGTATGGCATCTATTCATTTATTATGACATATCTATTTACCATAACTTTTTTAGTAGAAACATTGAGTAATATGTAGGCCTTTGATTTCTCATTGTACCCAAAAAACATGTATGATTTGATTTTCAAATCCAAGTTACTTATTTTTTTACTAGGAATAACTACAAAAGCTACACAACCAAAAATTCAAAAAGCACTTAAATTTGGAGTTTGACCTAACCAAGTCTTCTTTTGAGTCATATTCTCAAATGCTTTTATAGGACTTATATATGGGAAATTTCTACTTTGGACCATATAACGAGCCATGTCCATCACCATCATATTTCACTTTTATATAACTCCATTTTGTTGTGGAGTGTAAGGGGTAGTGTACTATCTGTATATGCCTTTAGTGGCACAAAACTCCTTAAATTGTTTTGAAATGAAATCTCCCCGATTATCCACTCTAAGAGATTTCACTAACCATCTTTCTTATTTTTTAACCATAGCTTTCCAAATAATGAAGTTAGAAAAATAATTAGATTTCTTCACTAGAAAGTATACCCACTTTTTCTTAGAGAAATCATTGACCAACAACAAAAAATAATAGGCTCTAGATGGGGTAGGTGTCTGCATTATACCATGAAAATCCACATGTGCTATATCCAATACTCCCTTACCTCTTGAATCTTTACCAACATCAATGAATGTCTAGCTTACTTCCCCAACTGACATCTAGTACATACATGATGACTATCCTGAATAAAAGGAATCCCCTTAACCATCTTAGTCTTACTTAATGTAGTTAAATACTAGAAAATCAAATGCCCATACCTTTCATTTCATAGTGAACTTGTGTTATCAACCATTTCAAGTTAACTTTGCTTTTCCCTCTATGGATATATAATCTTATATAAGCCTTTCTCACCAATTCTAACAATAATAATATTTTTATCTCTGGTAGTGACTAAACATTGTTGTCCTTGAAACTTTATAACAAAATTACATTTTGAAGTGATCTCACTAATTAAAAGTAATTTTTTTTCATATCAAGAACATATGATAGCCTACCATCTCTCAAATATACAAATTCATTATTATTATCATTTTTAAGAAAATCTACATACCAATCCTTCTGGCATGTATAATGGCAAGATGCCCTTAAATCAAAGTACCAAGCTTGATATACAAATAATTACCATTGGAAGCCATGAAAGAAAAATTAGGAGATTATTCCTCACTTTCAACTTCAGCTACATTCACATGATGAGCTTTCTTTATAAGGTTATCCATATCATATTGTCTTTTCCTACAATATTTCTTAAGGTAACTAGGTTGCTTATAGTAAAAACATTTCCACTTCAATCTCTTATTATAACCACTTAATTTTAAAGTTTTTATTTTTTAAATATTATTCTTACCAAACTAATTACCATTCCCCTTGATGAATAATTCACTCTCTGCAGAAGTAGATGTAGACAATATTGTCTACTCCTGTCGTCTCTCTTTCTGTAATAGCAATGTGGACAACTTTCAAAGTCTAAAGTCTATGTCTCAAAAATCATGTGAAAGGACTCCACAAATGACTCAAATTAAGGTATAGTATTATACATAACCATATAAATCAAATCTTACACATAAACAAGTTTATTCATAGCATTCAACTGATCACTAATATCCTTGATCTACAATAAAAACTCAAAAATAGAGCCACGTTCCTACATCTTAGTAGAAAACAATAAATTGTTCAAATACAATACCATACCAACTTCATAATCTTGGTATTTATAAGTAATATTAGTCCACAAAGATGATTCAATCATCACATTTATAACCTCTAAAATTTAGATTTTCTATTAGTAGCAGTTTTAACAACATAAGATCCTCACAATGACATTTATCATAGTCATCATAACTAGTGGTAGGCCTTTGCTCTTTACCAAGCATTATTTAATCAAGGTTCTAATATTTGCATATCATCAAAACCTTATGACTCCACAAAATAAAGTTCTTTCCTATCAATTTATAATAATTTGGTAGTAACAGGTGTTGAATACTAGCCATTTGACCTAGTTTTTCACAAAAATAATTAAATTAGAAAAACTATAATGACTTTTATAAAAGTTACTTATACAAAAAGATTATATATTGACTAAATAAATCTATCAAGTTTCAACAACAAACTCAATACCATTTACAATATTTCAATTTTTTTGTCACAAAAATAATTAAATTAGAAAACCTACAACACCGATTTAAAAAATTCTTTCTCTATGCACATCCAGATAAAAAACCTAGAAAATGGTGAAATTTTTAACATCTTGGATGCTTATGTGATTATTAATCAAAGGAAGGTCCCAAATAACCCCTATTGGATAAAGTATTGATTTATTTAAATTATAAATAATTGAAATAATAAAATTTTAGGTTAAAATTTTCATGAAAATATTTAGCCAATCAGAAATTGGCCTACTTGTGAAATTTTAGGCACAAATTCTTAGTCTGTTTCTCAGCCAAATCATAAACCATTTACATCATTATTCAAGTTATGAATTAACTCATAGTTTAGACTCTTATTTCACTAAAAATTATCAATATTTAAATTTTTCCTCCTCTTCCTAAATTATACGATGTCATACACCATATTGCCTACCCAAAAAAAAGGCTTTAAACCACTTGAAACTACTTCCTCTAACCTTTTTTTGATCTTATTTGATCTTTGGATCCTCTCAAGTAGTTTTTTGGTCTTTACGTTGAGCTTACATAATTTTATCTCTCCTTTGGCTCTCTATTGGGTGCATGAATCTCCCCCTAGGATAACCTCTCTAACTTCCATAGACCTCCACTCAAGATCTATTTCCATAGACCTCCACTCAAGCTCTATGAACCATGAGCTCTGAATACCATATTAGATAAAACATAGAGATTGAGAAAGAACTAGATTGCATTACACAACATATGTTATTATTAAAAATACAATAAGGCATACTAAATAGGTAAAGAAATGAACTACCCAAGAAACATGTGAAAAGGGTGGGTAAAACAACTAATGTCAGCTAGCATGAAATAACTAAGCCTGATAAACAAACTAACCTCTTAACCTAAGTGGTTAATGCAAATAACCATGGAACTATTATCTTAGTAAATAACCCAAGGTAAATACATAATTATGCTAACAAATCATACAACCAAAAGATAAGCCTAATTACAAAAAAATTAGAGAGAGCATACACAAACACATTTGTTGACAATCAAAATTGCTTCTGCTCTTATATATTGAAAATTTTCCCACACCTCCAACTAGTGGATTACAATTATTTATTTAGTCTTAGGGATGGGGTTTCCTCATCCTCCAAGTCCATGTAAACTCATTACATGTGATAGTCAGAACTTGAGTTCTAACTATGGTAAAAATTGTATAAGAGTCTTCTTATAGTCATCAGTTTAAGTTATCCTTTGAAAAATCTATGAAACATATGCATGTGCAAAAATAAGGGTAAATTTTTACAATTAAATCTTGAATTGCATGAAAATTGCATTTATAGATCAATACTTTCTTTTACAAGTTATGAGAACAAATTGTCAAATACTTCAAGTTATCCATTTCTAATGGAACTTAGAAATGTGTTATGGACAAATTCCCCTTTATCAATGCCTCAAAACCAACATCATTACTTAAATAGGACTATCTTCATATTAATGTATATTACATGTTACCCCTTCCTTTATAGAATATAAATTTCCTTCAAAAGGATTGCAAGGTCTTTATCTTAAAATAATATGCTATGTCAACTTAATCTTTGAGATGCCTGAGTAACTAATATCTTCTCTTATTCTACTCCCAACTCTTCCTTTTTATATTCATTAACCAGATTAAGTCTAAGGCTCATGTTTTCTTCAATAGTTCATAATCTAATGTGTCATGTCTAGATAGCAATATATATGCTGAGTTGTTCATTTAATTAAAACATGACCATTGTTTCCTTTGGACACATGTCTCTACTTCATGATTTCTTGAAATGAGATCAAAGTCAATTGTTATCTCCAATCTGATGACATCACGACAAGTGTCAATTTTATAGTGGATTTAAGACCTTTAAAAATTCTCATTGATATTTCACCATTGGATCTATTTGTATGAATCAACATGGTCAATTGATCTTTAGATTATTTGAATCCAAATGGCTATCTACCATGGCTTAGAATTGATATCTGCATGATTGTCATTAACATCCATGAGACCATCAATATTTAAACCCTAATGGATAATTTTTAAGATTATTTTTACATCCTCATGACTGTCAATGACATCTACCCAAACATCAATGATGTTCATGTGACCACACTTTGAACACCAATTTTTTAATTGTTAAGCTTAATTTTAACATCTACACACCTATCATTTAATGTCCATGTGAATGTCTTTGATGTCCACATGAATGTCTAAGCATTTTTTAAATCCAAATAGTTCTTTTTTGGGGATCAAACTTGATGTTTGTGCACGCATCCCATTCTACAAGTTAATCTTTAAAGTATTATATATTAAGATAAAAATATCATCAAGACATTAATTTTTACAAAGTAAGATATTGGCACCAAGAACATTAATTCCATGTGATATTTTGGCCCCATGAGGCTCTGATAATACTTATAAAATGAACAAGTTGACCTACCCATTTTTTCATGACATCCTGTTGATGGTCTGGATCTTCACAGTTTGTGTAAGTCATCTTTTGATCCTTCAAATCTCAAGAACTCTGCTCATCTATTCAATCAAAGTAAAAGCTTGGTATTTGGGCTAAAATTGGCAATGTTGATTTTGCACGTTAGATCTAATTGCTTGAATTTTTAATTTATGTGTGAGCTCAACACCTATTGCCTTTAGTTTGATCCATTTTTATGAGCACAAAATAGAATAAAATAAATAAGCTTTTTAGAGACTATAAAAATTAAAGTCTAGCCCCATGTGAACAACGCACTAGACTAGGGTCTTCAAGAAATATAGGACTTAGTATAAATATTTTGGATTAAATTTTTGGCATACATATTTAGACTAAGTTCAAAATATAATAAAGTGTTCCCTAATAAATTTTGACCCCACATTTATTTGAATCTTTTTTTTTTTTTAAATACCTAGGCTAAACATACTTAGACTAAGGCTTTTTTACATGATTTAAACATAGATCCAATTAGATAATTAATTACCAAAGGTTAATCAAAATAAATATTCAATTTAATCATTAAATTACAAAACCCCTAGGTAGTATTCTCATAAATGAGACCCATTAAACCTATAACATGGAAACATAGGAATAAAATATTAGAAACATTAGATGAAGTCAAATAAAGATTATGTGCTAATAGACTAGATCATCACAAGATATTTAATATTATTTCCTAATCAAGTTTAAAGTTTAATTTATAGAAAAAAATTTCAAAATTTGAATAAGGGTCCCTATTTTTATAAATGGGGGTGTGTTGGGTATAACACAGCCTAGGCTAGACATGATCCTATTATGAGTTCTCTTCTTAGTGGTGATGGTATAATAAATTTTTCTAATATTTATCTATTACCATAACAATGGGCATATGATCCATATTATGAGATTCATAGAGTTTCCAATCATTGGACCAAGGAATATTGTGCACATAATTAGTATCAATCTTGAGGTTATACTTTTACTATACATAGTCAACCCTCACCATTTGATACAGATGTATTTATTACATCCATAGTACACATCATAATTATTCTATGCATTGTTGATAGCTTTATTAGTACATTGATACAATTCATCTAGAGAAGGCATAGTATACAAACAAGATCCTACCCCCTCCTAAGATACTTTTAGAATACATCCCTAAATATGAGGAAGTATACTATCTTTGGCATTAGTGTACTACATAAATGGAGGATTTAAGGAATGAAGCATTACTTAATTTTAGTAAACATCAGGTTTTGGTCAAAAGATGGTTTGATAGAAGATCAAAGTTTAAAACATTTAGAATATTTTAATTGGTGCTTCTATGTGACAAAACCCATAAAAAGAAAGGATATCATGACAATTTTACCCTATCATAGGTTGGACCCTAATAAATGTCAAAGATCTTGGGTAACAAAATTTTTCATTTGAGTGACCTTCAAGGTAATGGATTAACATATCCAATTGATGGAAAATTGTTGAAGCAGTACTTCATGGATGTACCATATGAAAATGACCCTAAATGGACACAAGTGTTGAGGTATATGTAAGATTAGGTTAGATTTATTGTTTTCATAGTTTAGTTTATTTTTTTTATCTTTTACTTCCTTGAAGGTAGTTTTCTTAATTTTTATATTAGCCTTTCATGTTTTCTTCATTTTTATTTCATTAGCTTAGTTCCCTTCTTTCTAGAGTAAATGTATTTTTTTTTTGTGATAGTCTAATTGACTTCTCTGGGAATAACCAATTCAGTATTCAATACACTACACTTTTAATCCATGACTAAACCTGTGAATGTTGAATCCATAAGATAGTTTCCAAAATAAGAACAACTATGAGAAGGACATAAAAGGAGAACATAGATTAGTTTTTTTGTAGGTTTTACACACTTATGTCTGAGATTTTTAGAATTTAGGTATGCATTAAAAAATTCAATTATGGTTATATCACAATTGAATACTTTTATCAGGTATGTAAAAGATTCTATAATTACTCCATATAAATTCATAAAGTTTTATCATCTCCTTATATCAATGTAAACTTTCAATGTTAATACTTATTTAAGGTAATAACCATTGATACAAATAACGCTGATAGGGTCATTTTGATAAATCAAGTTTTCTTTTTCACATATGCTATATCATAGTGGTTCATGTTTTCCTTCTTCTACTCACAAAAAAAATGATGACCAATGTATCCTAAAGAGTGATCAGTAAACCCAAAGAAAATTCAAAGATGATCAAAGACTCACATGATGTAATAAGATTAATGTATCACACATCATGCAAAAATATGAGGGAAGAAAAGGAGGAATCAAAGGTATCTCTATCAGGGCTATATATGCCTAGTTGGTCATAGAGTAATGCATGAGTTTCCCTAGTTATACTATGATTTAAATAAACTATAATGAAACCTATTTTTATTCCAAGTCTTTATTAAAATATTCACAACAAGTTTAAAATAAAATCACTTTATCACATAGATCCAAGGTATGAGCAAGGATCATATGTTGTATGAAGTCATTTGGAGTATCTTTAATGTTTCTAATTAAAATATTCTCTTTTGGTATGGTTAATGTTTTGGTAAGAGTTTATAACCAAATATTATGGGTTATTGAATACTCTAGAGTGTTCCCCCTATGATTCACCATTTGTTGTATTCAACACACCCCCATTCTTTTTTCTTTACCTGAGTAGGGACATATTAAAAGTTTGAAAGGTTTTAGTTTTATTTAAATGGGTTTTCCATTGGAATTTATGTGTATTCATCAAGGATAAAAATTTAAAGTTTTTTTTAATGAATGACTGTTGACTAATATGAATGCATTTTCTATTTATTTATTATCTAGGTTTTTACTATGTGATTTACTCAGACTAACTATTAATGGTCTTCAGGAGTTTTTCATATATTTGTTTTTGCATTTATATTTTCTACATTTTTACTTTGTAAATTTGTTCATTTCATATTTTAGGACTTTCAAACTATTCCTCACAGGTTCTATTCATCGTAATATTCATCATGTACTTCGACATATCCAAAGTTCTAAGTCTTCATGCCAACATAACTTGTTCTTCTTTCACATATTTTACACTTCATAGGTCATGTTCATAAATATTTATTTTTTATTCTCATATACTTTGGAGGTTTTTTATTCACATATTTTTTCTAAAAAATTTGTTCATGAAGTCATCTTTCATCATTTTTTATCGTTTGTATATTTTTTTCCTTTTTGAGAAGTGATCGTTAGAACTTTTATTTGCAAGTTTTGTTCACATAATTTGGTCTTCACAACTTTTATTTGAAAATTATGTGTCTTCATAATTTTTGTTTTCATCTTTTGTCATGAATTTTCCTTCACACATTTTACATTGCATAATTTTTATTTGGAATTTATACACTTCACAAACTTTGCATTTCAAAAGTTACACTTTGGAAGTTTTTATTTATAAGTTGTGTTCATAAAAGGTCTTATTTGTAGGTTATGTTCACATGAATTGGTATTTATAAATTTTTATCTAAACTTTCATTCATAATTTATGTTTCAATTCAATATCTGACACCTAATATCTAAAGGTAGACTACTTAGAATAGTCGGTATTACATGAAAGTAATGATGAGGTGACATTTATCTAAGGAGAAAATGTGGCATTTTTCCAAATGTATAGAAAGTATACATGGCATACCAACCAAAGTGAAGTGAAAAATTTTGAGTTAAATGAGTAAATAAATATTATATACATTACATATGAATTATGCATGAACTATGCTCCAACTCCAATAAACTATATACCTAGTGGTGCACCCTATATACCTCATAACCATGATTTATTTTAGGATACCATAAATCATATTTTTATAGTTTCTCATAATTAATTAGTCATTATGCCTAGTACTAGTGGTTATTTTGCTTCGATTATCCATCCACTAGTAGTCCCCTCATTCATGAGAAAATAGGATGTTACCAACAATACCCTAAATCAGGCACAACCTACTTTTTCAACATTTTTAAATGTTAATGAACATGTGGCTAACCCATCACAATAGCTTATAAACTAACCAAATTTTGGCATAGACCCTAAAGTAAGAAACCTAAAATAAATGGTCTAAATATTGTCTAAAGATATGATTATCATGCATAGGAAAGGCCCCTTAAATTCAAATAAAAACATTAATAAAACACCTTAGGAAGGAATTCTAATATCTAAAGTGTTGGAAGCACAATCATTGAGAGGTAGGGTGAATCATTTATGCAAGTAAATCAACTTCAATTAAAATTCTTCAAACTCTTAACCATTCAACATAAGCATTCATGAAGCATATAAACCATTCATTACAATAAACAAAGAAAATAATGGAAGATCAAAGCACATAACACATGAATTACGTGGGAAACCCTCAAGGGGGATAAAAATAACTCTCAAGATTGAAAAAAAATGGACTAAAATCCTATAAGAGATTCAAAAACAAGAGACTTTAGTGAATCACCTACTTTACAAGGAGCACTAACCCCTCAAATTCACCACGCACCCATTTGGCTTTAGCAAGAACCAACTTGATAGGCAGCTACAAACCCCTTTGTTGATAAATCACCTACTCAATCAAAAATTTGAAACTTTATCTTGATTTTTTCCTTCACCCAACTAATTATGGTCATCTATAGTTCATAAAAACTTAAATTTTCCTCTTACATAGGTATACATCAACTCTTTCTCTTCTTTACTCAAACACCCTTCATATAAATGCTCATGGCCTCAAAGACATTAATTATTCACACTCTAATATTATTAGATTTAAATAAATTATTTAAACATCATTAATATTATTCATACATAGCCTCTACATTACTCTTCTAACATATATTAAATGCACTTCTTCACTCTAGGTCATCTAGACAAACTAGGCGTAATCAGACCTTGAATCAATATAAAACTTACTGATTACCTTTAGCATCACTATCAAATCTTCATGACATGTTCAAAATTTTATTATGATTATTTTAATTCCATATAACACCCCTTAAATTTTATATATCCTTTTTTTCAATTTGCAACATCCTTTCTTAGCTCAAAAAGGCCAAACTAGCCTTACTTATATACTAGTCTTTTTCACACTAACTCATTAGGTCGATCAAAGCACAATAAAAATGAGATTTATATTTTAATAACCCTTAGTAAATGTTTATATCATGAAAAAATTATTAAAATATAAAACATAGGTCGTTCATAGACATTTAGACCTTATTCTCCTCTTTAGGCCTAATAGACTTTATTACATTAGGTCTCACCTTCAACAAATAACCAATGAGTCTGAATGATACATTAGACCTAAAACATGATAGAAACATTGTCATAGACCTTAAAACCAACCTCTATTATCCTCCTTAATTATTAATTCAACTCAAGGCATTCACTTTTATTATGAAAGCTTTAATAGCCTTCATATCTTCTTTAGGTCTCAAGGAGGCCTAATTCCAATTTCCCCTGTTTACTCAATAAACAACTAATGAACTAAGATGATCCATAAAGCCCTTAAAAATTAATCACTCCTATCAAATAAATTTATGATAAATTATAATACATATTACCATTCTTAATATTTATTAGATCACTCACATACACTATCAAGGCATCATTAGGCCTTATCTCTCCATTAGGCCTCATGGATACTGTTGACCAAATTTGACCCTATAGGTCAAATTGGGACCGCTGTAGGAGTAAAATTGGTATTTTTAGGTTTATATTTGGTTTAAAATTATTTCAAGTGGTGGATTTTAATTTTTTTGATGTCATTTAATGCCTTATTAACCTTGGTCATGATCCAATTAGTCAATATGTCATTCTAAGTCATTTAGAAGCCATTTAGGGGTCATAAATGCAAGTGGCATAGTTTCCAAGGTGTAAAAGTGTCCTAAATCCTCAAAAAATTCCAATATGTTAGATTCACTATCAATAATGGTAGTCATACCTAAATCTTGTAGGTATCTAATTAAAGATCAAGAAACCAACTGAAAAGAGGGAGTTTTGCACTTGTATGGCCCATGGTAGAAGGTGACACATGGGAGAAGGACATGTAACATTTATTCATATTACTTATGTTAATTTACATGAATTACATGCTCTATAAGTTCCATTTTTTATATAAAACTATTCTAATCCTTTTTTGCCCTTCTAGACACACAAAATTAGTCAACGGGTTTATGCCTGGTACATACAATTGAATAAGTTTCAGGTCAAACTCATTTTGGAGATGAAAATAAAATTATATAGATAAATTTAAATTATAATAGTTATAATAATGGTATCTTTTGCTTTATGAACCATCCTCATGAAGTTGATTGTGTTTTTCTACTTGATAATCTATGCACCCTACAGGTTTTGCTCTTGTTTAGATGGTTCTATAAAATCCAATTGTTGATATTGGTTCTAGATGATGCTGACTATATACCCTCATGTTCCCCATGATTTTTTTCATGTTTCAAGGTGTTTGTATGAGCCAAGTAGCTTAGGTTACAAGTGAATTCACCATTCTATGTTACAAGTATTTTTTCATCATTTTTAGGATCTTCACACTTTGATCATGGTTATAGAGGGTTTTTATAGTTTAATTATCATTTTTTCAATGTCATATAAATCCTATCACCTTTAAATCTCATCCTCAAAGGAAAGATTCCATGAGCTTGCAACCATAAGTATCATACACTCAGGCTACTCTATAATTGTCATATCAGTCAGCTAGGTGAGCTATACAAAGCTATGAAAAATATTCATGGAGGAGTAATTATGATATCAAGGTGTTGAGTAGGATATTTAAGCATGAAAAAATAATAGAAACCCAACTAACACCATAGAAACCATGAGAAGATAGTCAACACAGTTACTTGCAATCTTCTACCATTAATGAATGTGTATAGGTGTCATGAAGGAAGAAAATCACATTGAATAGAGGTTTTGAAAATTGGTTTCTAGATATTCATGGTGATAAACACCTATTTGGAGTATTTTAAAAGATTCCATGTCTACCCATGAGGTCAAAACATACACATTTTCCATATTCAACGTACTACTTGTATGTGAAAATGCCTATCTACATGTCATAGCATAGAGATATGGAGATACTAGTATGAATAAATTGAATAAGTGATGAATCCTCCTTAAGGTATTAATATGGTGAAAATATCATAGTAGACTTATTTGAGATGATTAATTTTTAAATAAGTTTGAATGCCACCTTCAAAGGCCAAATGACTAATTTGGGGATCAAATTCCCAAAAGGACAAAACAGAGCACCTGCTTTTTGTTGAGAGCTTACAATAGGATTATAAATATTTTTAATGAACCTAACTAAGCATACCTTATATCTCTCACATAGGGGTTGAAATTTAGAAAGGAATATGGTGGTTTATTCCTTTGGTTCTCTTGTTAGAGAAGTTCAAAAATGCACTTCTGACCACTAAATTTTGATAGTGAAATCTATAGGCTTTGAAACTCCAAAGGGACTCTTCACCCAAGGTGGTAGTTTTGGACCTTGAATCCATAATTAAAAGGTTATATATAGTTTAATATAACATTTATGATCTAAAATATAATCAAAAGGAGAACATATGGTGTTTTAGACCCTAGAAACACCTACAGGTGTGTTTAATTCTAGAAATACTCACCTACAATTGTAGGGAGGTGAAAGAGTATTTTGGAGTAATAACTTAAGAAGGTAGAAACTTTGAAGATGAATTTTAGTGTTTTTATAGGGTAAGAGGTTTAAAATGGGTATAAATATCACAAAATTCAGTTGATATACATGGTTTTATCCTCAATATACACCTTTAGGGGTCTCTTGATTGGGAAAACATCCACCTATAGTTGATTGTGAAACCATATGTCATTTTTGAAGGAAGTTTATATATGAAGACACCAATGTTTAATAAGATGAATTATCCTAGGAAATATATTGGACTCAAAAGTCATTTATAAGTTATTCCTAAGGTTGGTTTATGCCTACAGTACTTTAGTTTCTTCAATAGTTGGTATCTACAATCAATTGTAGCTGATAGTGACTTAGTTGACAACTATTCTAAGTCTTTAGCATATCAATACATGGCATGAGTGACTAAAGAAACCATTGGATTTAATTTATCATTTAAAAAGGATCTTGTATCAATTTTTTCATCCCTAAATGTGTGATCTACACCTATAAGAAGAAGAATACAGTCATAGTCTATGACCCCAATCTAGGCCAGTCAAGGTAAAACATGGAAAAAGCATAGTTCGGAAAATAATTAGTTGTTTACATGATCAAAAGTGAACAAAATAAATGTAATAATTTACCATGTATCTCTCATGGTGAATAATGATCAAAGAAAGAGCCTCAAATAAGTAACAAATACTTCACATAACCAACCCTGCACATAATCTTTTGCCTTGCAGTATGTATCAGTTTTGATTACTTTTGAAAGGTCATATGGTTTGACCAAAGAATGAAAATTTGTGTAGAGTCTCTCTAAAAATTTTAAAATTCCCTATAATACTTGGTTTTTATGGTAAAATAGAGGAAGTTCCCTACATTTTGTGTCAGACAAAGGGCACTCCCCTTAAATGTAACTGACAAGTTTTGGAGAGTAAGGTGAAAAGGGTGGGCCAGAAGTTGATGGTACCTTTAAAAGAGTTACATGGATTTTTAAATAACCTATTACAACATGATAAACCTTACTCATAAGGGAAAAAATAAATAAGGTGATCAAAAACCCTAAGGTTACAGCCAAGCCCATTAGGCATGGTTTTGATGTAAATCCAAATGGTAGACCAATGAGACTTATAGATTTAGTAGTAGGTTAAAATGGACTAGGAGATGTTTATAGAGTTATATCATAGGTTTTAAATCAATATTAATGAAAATGAGCCTAATTGGATGGCCTAGAACATAAAGGTTACAACAAGCCTATTAGGTAGGGTCCAAGCCTAGTGCCCAAATTAGAAGTCATTTTCATTTCTATATGTAGATGAGAATTAAAACCTATTGGAGCACATGTATAAGTTAATTTAAGATGTTTAAAAGTATAAAAAATTTAGATAAATCACAAATAATCCATTTTTGATCTCAAAACCAACTCAAGCCTATGCAAAGTGAAAAAACAAGCTTGATAGAAGTTTAGATGCTCACATCTTCTTAGAGGTTGTGCATGGGGATCTAAGGAGTTTGGGGAAGTTGATGAAGGTATTTAAATATGATATAGTGGAATTTTTTGGCAAATTCAATGTATAATATTTAAGAATGAAGCTTAAGAGGGTGAAATAGGCCTAAACCCTCCAAAACCCTTGTTAGTGACTAGTTTGAGGAAATGAGTATGGGAAGCCACTTTAATGGAATAGTTTTCCTATAATGATGATTGGAGGTTATATAAGACTTATTCAAGATCCCTACCATCAACATTATTTGTATAGAGTCTATAATTATAGGGTAAAAATGGGTTATTTCAACTATTTTATACATTGTGTAGGTTTTAAGAACATTTAAGAGGTGAAATCAAGTTTGGGAGGAAACTTAGGACTTAATATAACTCCCTATGGAAATTTAATGACTTTAAAAAATACGAAGTGTGTTTACTAGTTGCTTCATCTTAGCCAGTCAAAATTGGCATAGTGAGCATGATGGTGTGTGGAAACTTTAAGTGGATGGATTTTTAAGGTGTGACTAAGTAGTCTAAGGACATGGAGAGTATTTATAAGTGTCATCCACTCCCTCCCACTAATTTTCATGTAAAATTGAAGCTAATTTTGAGGTCAAGTAGGAGGGATGACTGAAAAAAGAGTTTTTTAGACTATAAGTAGTGATGGGTCACTTCCTAAAGATTTTAGATGAGTAAGAATGCAACTAATGCATGAAGAGGCATGTCTAAAATACATCCCTCTAATTTCAATCAATAGAACTATCCCTAGTTAGTTTTGGTATGTTCAAATAGGGCTAAATCATAAAGGTAGTTTTTTGAGCCACCAAAGGGAATTTCACGCCCCTTTTCATGTGTTTCATGACTTAGGGTGACACTTTTACTTCCTGACCTTTCATGGTTAATTTCATATCTTTTTCTCATGCATATATAACTCCTTTTCTCTCCTTGACAAGTTTCCTTGTGTCCTTTTTACTTCTTTTCTCCCCTCTCTCTCTCTCTCAAGTTCTATAAGAACTAGCCATTTTGGCCTTTGTAAACTATACTTCACCTAAGTATAGTGAAGCCTTACTCATTTGTATACCATTTCATCAATAAGACTACTAATTTTTACCTCTTCCATGACTATTAATAGTGTGTTTTACTTGGATGATTGATCTTGATTAGTGATAACTATGATTTCCTTATCATGGTTTCTCATTCTCTCGCCTATTTTCAGTTAGAAATATTCTTCTTGTAGGGCATGTGAAGTGTTTTATGATGTGTCAAGTTTGAGTGAGTTAGTCTATTCAAATAGTTCCATTCTAGGCCTCTTGTCTAGTCCTTCTAGCCTAAACATTAATCACAACCTCATAATGTAATATTGATGTGAGAAGATGCAAATTAGAGAAGTGTATGTTAAGTTAGTCACTTGTTCTCATATGTAACATGCATCTGATTGGTAGTCATCAATTATTTTGGTGTATCACCTCCCTTAGGATAATTTTCTATTATTTTTCTCTCTCCTTTTTCCTTCACAAAGTTTAGGTGTAGTAGTGTTATACAAGTGGTACATCAAGGAAGCTAGCCCTACCTATAGATTTACCTAATTATTAGAATACCCACAGCCTAGAGGTGTTTCCATTATGCCACTTAGATGAGGAGAGATGAAACATCTCCTCAAAAGGTTCAAATCCAAGTGACAATAGTTTTTATCATGTTCAGTAGGACTCTTAGTCTAAGAATTTGAAATATTTTTGGTGTTGTCTTTCAACACATCAACCTTTGGAGGGATCTATCTAAACATCAATGGTGACTTCAAGATTACATCAGTTGGTCAAGCAACCCAGGTATTCCTTTTAAATATTTTTGATATCATTCTTTGTGTTCTTTATTCATAATGAATTTCCATGGCTGATTTGGTTGTTGAGTATTATTTTACACAAGTTGTTGAGGTTTACCAAGCTTATGTAACTCTTTATTAGCCTTATCATGATCCTTGTCAGCCCCAATATGATTATTGTCATCCCTAATATGATTATTGTTAGCTCCAATATGACTATTTTCAACCTTATCATGAAGTGTATCCTATAAATAGCCTCCTTAATATATTTCTCCTCTTACTAAACCTAGCCACTTCTCAAGTCAATTCATTTCCACTTTTAAGCAAACTCTTTTGGGCTATGAGAAGTATATGTTAGATCTTGACACATTAAGGGGACATGTTCAAGATGTTCCTAGTCATCTTATTCATAAGCTGAGAGATGCATTAGAGCTGGTTAAAAGAGAGTGGGCTCATATTGAGAGAGCCAATTGGCATAGGCTCATAAGTGAGATGCTAGATGTGAGTGGCTTGATTACATCCTTGGAAGATAAAATAAGAGTTTATGAGGACTAGCCTCACCAAGTGTATTATCCTTCATATCCACTTCCCCAACATTTTTATGAGTATTACATGATTCCTACTCATGAACCCAATCAAGCTTACCAAATTCATCATTTTCCCAATCAGTTGGATAAGAGAGTTGAAGAGACAAGCTTTGTGTTTGAATCAAATATTTATAGGTAGATTGAGTTGGCCAACATGAAGATGAATCAATCCATCTCAATATCAAAAGTGGAATATAATATCTCATTTCCCTCTTCCATTACATCCTCACTTCAAGAAAAGACCTCTACATGTTAGATTCTAAGTTGGAGACAAGGTGGAGAATCCAAGCCTAAGGTTATCCCAAGTTTCTTAAACACTTATCCAATCCTAAAGCTACATCACTACCTCAAGACTAAACTCCTAATCCCAACATCCTAAGCTAGAATAAGGTACTAGAATCATGGGGAAAGAAAAAAGAGAAAATCCCTTGATAAAGAATTTGAAGTTGAGAAAGAGCTTGATCCTATGCAAGTCCCTCCCCCTTCCTCAAAAGACCTCTTGCCTTCCATGTTATCCCTATTATACTCCTTATCTACATGATGATGACTATCAAATTAAAGAGAGACTTTCCCAAGAGAACCTAGCCAAGCAAAATGAAAAGTTAGAGTCAAGGATGAAATTTCTAAGTCAAGGTGTGATGGAAGGTTTAGATCCCAAATAAGATCATATGCCTAAACACACCCCATATAATGTTCATCAAGATAATGATCAAGCCCAATTAGATTGAAATGACTTAATTGTAAAATGGAAGGAAGAAAACTAATCTATTTTAGCCTAAGGTCTACCTCTCCTTCCTCAAGAGCTCCTAAAATAATCCCCTACAATTCATTCTTAATCTATTTTTGAGTTCTATATTCCACCTCCACCAGCTAGTTCATCTGTCCTCACCCCATCACCCTTTGCCTTGATGGACCTATGGTATGGGAACCTAAAGAGGAGAAGTTTGTGGGTAAGAATTCAAAATTCTTTCTTGAAGAAAACATACCTCCTTGGCAGCCTCATTGGGCTAGGTCACATGATTTAAAGATGTCTAATCTTGGCATCACCAAGAAAGAGGAGATGGAATATCTTGCAACCCTTGAGAAGCAATTTCAGGTTATGATAGTTGAGATGCAACTTGAGATCCCTCAAGAGGTCCTAAATTTTTAGGAAGAGGAAATCATTATAGGGACTCCCTTTGGTGATCACAAGTGTAATTATGCCTTCTGGTATGAAAAATAACATGTTGAAGACTCTTTTACAGCTATCTATGAGGAATATGACAAACATTTAAAGAGGGAATCACTTGAAGAAGACTCTACGTATGATTAAAAGGTTGTGTATAATAATCTCAATCATGAAGATGAATGTGTTATGAAGGATGGAGAACAATTTCAAGTCATCCCAAAAGAGGTTGTAGTCCTAGAAAACTCTCTTAAGACCAAGGTGAAAGTTGTTATTCTTGAAAATGACCTAATACCTCAACCTAATTTTGAAACACCCTCAGATGAATTAGAGATTAAAGACCACCAGCTTGATGACCTCATACATCAAGATGATAAGATTGAAGAGGTAGTGTTTCTAGATGATAAATAAGACAAAGATGATTGGGAACTACATATGAAGTTATTTCAAGAGATTGAAGAGCTTTTCCAAGTTGAGGGTCAAGTACATGACAAGGTAAAGAAAGAGTCTCCCATGGAGGACAATGACCAAGATTTGGGTAGAATATGCAAAGCTCATTGATGATCTAGAAGAACTTGTAATTGAGAAGAAACCCAATCTTATTGAGAGCACTATGGAAATTAGGAAGGTAAGTCTTGTTGAACCACCATCAGAGGTTGTAATTGAGGATCCATATGAGAAGATTGAGGCTATTTGGATGTAAGAATATTTCATTTCCATAGCCAACCTATTTGTAACTACTTGGTTCTCATTGAACATCATGCCAATGAAGTTGCCAAATGTCATGAAAAAGTTGGAGGCATCAGTGTTAAAGATCAAAAGAATATATGTCGCATGCATTCCTTCTTGTCATGAAGCAAGAAGGGTTTCAAACTTCCCCTTTAATCTAAGAGGGAGTTTTCATCTTAGGATAGTTAGTGTTTTATTCAGTTTGTTTAGTTTGGTGTGTGTGTTCCATAAGTGTCCATGAGGCACATGTGTGTTTACTTTTGCATTATGTATGTATTTTGTTTTGTGTGGTTGAGGTAGTCATTGGTCTTGTCTTGATTAAAGGTTGTTGACAAAGGTATTTTGTTTGTCTAAAAATTTAGATGAGTCCCTTAGCCCAATAGACTAATAAGGTTAATGATATTTAGTATAGCAGGTATACTACCCCTAAGAGTCACCAATGTGTTGACTAAATTTGACCCTACATGTCAAATTGGGACCCCTATAGGAGAAAACTTGGTATTTAGAGGTTTACATGGAGTTTAATATTATGTAATGGGGTGTATTTAAAGTTATTTTATGTCATTTAATGCTTTATTAGCCTTGGTCATGATCTAATTAGTTAATATGTCATTTTGAGTCATTTAGAAGCCATTTAGGGGTCATAAATGCAAGTGGCATAGTTTCCAAGGTGTCCAAGTGTCCTAAGTTCCTCCAAAACATCTAATAGGTTAGATTCATTGTCAACAATGTTAGTCCTATCCAAATATTGTAGTTTATCTAATTGAAGATCAAGAAACCAACTGAAAAGAGGGAGTTTGGTGCTTGTAAAGCCCATAAGAGAAGGTGACTTGTGGGAGAAGGCCATGGAACATCTATTAGTATTCATTAGGTTCATTTCCATGATTTAAATTTTATGGAAGTTCCATTTCTTATCTAAAACCATTATGCTCCTTCTTTGCCCTTCTAAACACATAGAACCAATTAGCAGGTTTGTGCTTGATATAGACAATTGAAGAAGTTTCAAGTAAAACACATTTGGGAGGTGAAAATAAACATAGAGATATACATTTACACAAAAATATTTATAATAATAGTGGCATGTGATTTATGAACCATCCTCATGAAGTTGACTATGTTTTTCTACTTGTTAATATGTGCACCCTATAGATTTTACTCTTGTTTGGATTATTCTATACAATTCAGTTGCTAATATTGGTTCCAAATGATTTTTAATATATTCACTCATTTTACCCATTATTTTTTTCATGTTTTACTGTGTTTGGATGAGCCAAGTAGCCTAGGTTGCAAGTGAATGCACCATTCTATGTTATAGGCAAATTTTCACCATTTTCAAGATCTTCATGTTTTGATCATGGTTACATTAGTTTATGATATTTTCATTGTCATTTTTTCAATGTCTTATAAATACCCTCACCTTTAAATCTCATCCTCTAAGGCAACATTCCATGAGTTTACAGCCATAACTATCATACACTTAGTCTACTCTATAGCTATCATATCAATCAGCTAGGTGAGTTATGTAAGGCTATGAAACACATTAATAGAGGAGTAATTATAGTCTCAAGGTGTTTAGTATTCTATTGGATCATGAAAAAATAGGATAAACCCAAGTAAAAACATAGAAAGCATGAGAAGATAGTCAACACAGTCACTTACAGTCTTCCACCATTAATGAATGTGTATAGGTGCCATGAAGGAAGAAAATCACATTGAATAGAGGTTTTGAAAACTGGTTGAAATAGATTCATGGTGATAAACACCCATTTAAAATATTTTTAAAGAGTCCAAGTCTTCCCATGAGGTCAAAACATACACATTTTCCATATTCAGCCTTTTGCCTGTATGTGAAAATTATTAGTGTAGGTTTTTATTTTTCCCTATTTTTTAATTAGGGAAATTGTATTTCTTGTGCTTACATGGATTTGTCCTACATTTTTGGGATAGGCTAGCTTATGTGGAGATGTGTGTCATAGATGTGTCATAGGTGTCATAAGAATGTCATAAGTAACTCCCTTGATGGGAGTTACTTCTCTATTCTTAGCACCTTGTCACCACCTTTCATGGAGGAGTTACAGTCTATTCTTAGGGTGCCTTGGCCACCTTTTGTGGAGTTACTTACGTGCTCTCTTATATGTATTCTTCACTTTGGCCATCTTATGTTAATCAAATTTTGGTTTTCTCCATTTTGTCTTGTGCAATTTAACTTCTTATATAATTTCAAATTGCTTTAGCATCTATGTGGTGTGCACTTGCTTCATCTCATGTGATCATGTCTCCATTGCATTTGCATTATCTAGATTTTGGAAACAACTCTGATATGGTATTAGAGCCACTCTGGTAATCATATTTTTGGTTATGATATTAGTTTATTCTAAAATTCTTACTTTGCTTCCTTAGTAGTTTTTTTGTTTAACTCCGTTGCATTTGAAAGTTTTGGTAGAGTTTTTTGAAAAATCATGCAAATCCATATGGAAACTTGTTCAAAAAATTACTTTTGAGTTAGAATTTTCCAAGACATCTTGTTTAGATCTGTTGTGGCTTCAACAAGGCAGTGGAATTTCTTTTTTTCTAGTCATTCTATAGGAAAAAGATAGATCTCTACAATCTAGTTTTGCTTCTTGGACGTTGGAGGTGCTAACTTTGTCGCAAGCTATTGGGTGCCATTATTGTGAGTAGAGGGAGGAGCAGCATCAGCCATGCCATCAGAACTATGCATTTTTTTCTTGTTGTAGGTGCCACCTTTGTTATAAACTACTTGCAAGGGACTTTACTTCCTAATTGATTTCCTTATTGTCTGCCTTGTCTGTGCCATCAGCAACGCCATGCCAAGCTTCACAATGCCACACCAAGTCCTTCCTGCAATGCCTTTAGCAATAGTAAGGTGCCAAGAAACCGTACAGTGTCCAGTGTGCAGGTTTTCAGTTCATTTTTTTTGTGTTTTTTGCCAACAAATCAGAACTATTTTCCTTTAAAAATGGTGCTCCCTTTTTGGTCTCCAACATCCATGTGGTGGGCCCTCTCTCTCTCTTGCTATTTGATTGATAATTCTACTTTTGTCCAATAATTTTTTTGATATTCATAAGTATTAATTTGATTTTTTGAATTAAATACAAATTGGAAATTAGCATTAAAAAAAAAATAGTTTAGAGGTTTTTAAAAAGCTTGTATCTTCAACCTACGAAGACGAAGGGTGAGGCCCAGGTTGGCAAGAGGCCAATTCCCCCTCACAGAAACCTCCTTTGTATTCCTTGTTCTGTTCCAAATCCAATGAGTGGTTGGAAGGCCACTTTCTCTCTCAAAATAGGTATTTTTTTAATGTTTTAGTGCTTTTTTTCAAAAACACTAGTTTACGGGAAAATTGAACCTTTAATATCTTGCAAATGGTAGCTAGATTTGGGTGCCATTTTTTGCAAAAGTGTTTGTAATTAAATTATCCATAGTTTAGGCTTGTTATTTTTTAAAATGCACTAGCTTATAAAGTGCCAAAAATTTGAGTCTCCCAGGACGCATTTTCGGCTGAGTCCGATGTCCTATTTGCTTATAGTCTTGCATTGATTGCTCTAAGATGCATTCTCAGCTGAGCCTGACATCTTTTGAGCATGCACTTGCATATTTGGGGGGGACTCAATATTTTGGGGGGGTTTGATTGCTTTTCATAACTTGCAAATCTTTACTTTCATTCTCCTTTCTGCATAATTTCACAACTTGCAATCAACACAACTTCACCTAAATTTAGCTTAAAATAAATTCTTTTCAACTTAAACCCCTAACACCCTTCAACTATCATGAATGGAAGGTTAAAATTTCAATCATTCTTAGAAGCAAAGGGTTGTATAGGATCACCATGGGTACTGAAGTAGAACCCAACACTGATGCTGAAAAGGTCAAGTGGTACAACCGTAGTGATGAAGCCTATGGGTTATTGAGCTTGTCTATGTCTCCAAAAATTCTCTTCCATATAGAAAACTCCAAGACTTGCAAATACATATGGGAAACCTTAGAACTCTTATTTGGGAAGCTTGATGAGATGAGAGGACATGAGCTTGAAAATGAACTCATAAGTCTAAGTCCTACCAACTTTGACACCCTACAGGACTTCTTCACTACGTTTAAGGCCTTAGATTGCAATTGAAAGAATGTGGGATAGAAAAGAAAGATGATCAACTCATCCTTTCTATTCTCTCAAAGTTAGGTCCAAGTTATTCAGTCTTTGTCTCCACTTTCCATGCCACCAAAAGTGCCCTTGGCACTACATGGAAAATGCCTTCTTTGGATTCATTCATTGTTGACTTGACTAGGGAGAAAGATAAGCTAATTCAAATGGGCACAATGAATTCTACTCAACCCCAAGCTTTGATAGCTAGAAATGGTAAGGATAAGACTTCAACAAAGGAGAAGAAGAAAAAGAATAAGGACCAAGAGAAGAAGAAAGAAAACAACAATCCTACCAAAAATAACACTAAGTCTTCCTCCTCCAATGCTAAACCTAAGAAGGAGAAGGTTAAGTGTGCTTATTATAAAAAGATAGGGCAGGATGAACACAAATGCATGAAGAAACAAATAGATCGCCTAACTCATCTTCTAGAGAAGCACAACATAGGTGTTCCTGAGTCTATCAAGTAGAATTCATCTACCCAAGATTCTACCAAGGCAAAAGGCAAGGGTAAGGAGAAAGAAAACAGCAATGCCCTTGTAGCTACTACAGCTTCTACATCATCATGGGTCATTGATTCAGGTGCTTCTTACCACATGGGCTCTTCACTAGTTGAGTTTTCTTCTTTAGAACCTTGTAACATGACTTCAAGTAGTTTGGGTGATGACACTTCAGTTTCTATTGCAGGGAGAGGGTCAATTGAAATGGAAGGAGGAATATTCAATAATGTTCTAAGTGTTCTTTCTCTTTTAACCATTCTCCTATCAGTGTACCAAATCACTCACATTGGTCAGGGCATGAGAGTTGATTTTTCACCAAATTCAGTGGCTATCAAGGAGTTGCATAGTGATACTATAGTGGCAGTGGGTAGGGCAAATCACCAAGCAAGGTTATACACCTCACATTTTGCACCAGATTCTTCTCCAACAGCATTGTTGACTCATTCAAATGAAGTTAGCAAATTGTGGCATGAGTGATTTGGCCACCTTAACTACTGTTACCTTAAACAAATTTGAAAAAATGACATGGTCATTGGCTTGAATCGTGTCTAATTCTCAAAAGGACTTTGTGAGTAGTGCTCCCTCGGGAAGCATCCCAAAGCAAAATTTGACAAAGGCAAAGCTTGGAGGGATTCACAACCTTTGGAGTTAGTCCACAGTGATGTATCAAGACCCTTTCCCAAACCATCTTTCATAAGGGCCAAGTACATCCTCACTTTCATTGATGATTTCTCTAGGTACACTTGGATATATTTTCTCAAACAAAAGTCTAAAGTGTTTGAAAATTTTCTATACTTCAAGGCTCTTGTTGAGAAATAGAGTGAGAAATCTATCAAGGTTCTTCAAACTGATAATGGAGGGGAGTATGTCAGCAACAGGTTTGAGTAGTTTTGTACCACAGAGGGGATTGATTTACAACACACAGTTACTTATAGTCCTTCACAAAATGGGGGTGTAGAATGCAAAAATAGGTTATTGAAAGAGATGGGTAGCTATATGATTCACTCCAAATCCTTAGCACCACAGTACTAGGCCAAAGCCATCAATTGTGCTTGCTACATTCAAAACAGGGTTCCTCACAAAGCTTTAAAAGGGATAACACCGTTTGAAGCTTGGCATAAAAGGAAACTTGATGTTGATGACCTTAAGGTTTTCAGATCTCTAGCCATAGCCCACATTCTAAAGAAGAAACACAAAACTATGGAATGTCAGTCTAAGCCTTACATCTTTATAGGATATTCAGATGGTATTAAGGGATATCACCTTCTAGATCTAGTCACTCATGAGTTGTTCATAGAGAGAAGTGTCCATTTTTAGGAGAGTCCTAAAGACTCAACACTTGACACTTCTTATCCCTCATCAGATCTACTTCTTCATGATGACTCCTCATCAGATTCAGATCAGCCACAGCAGGTTCTTGAGCTAGAGACATCTTCTTCTTCTTTGAGTTCAGATAGTGAGGATAGTGATGTAGTGTCATCCACCTCTAGTTAGTTAGAGGATGAGGAGTTAGCACCTAACTCACCCACTTCCAGGCCACTTTGGGCTAGATAGACACTTGAGAGTGTTGGCACTTGGGCAGGAGATCCTGTAAATGACAGACATGCTAAGCGGAATTTTCAGAGAGATCCACATGCCTTCTTTGCTTCAGTTTTGGATCCATAGACTTTTTGAGAGGCATCGGGGGTACCTAAGTGGGATAGTGCTATGGAGGAAGAATATTCTTCCTTAATTAAAAATCACACTTGGGATTTGACTTCACTTCATAAGGGAAGAAATATGGTTCGTTATAGGTGGATATATCAGACCAAGTTTGCAATAGATGGGTCAGTTGATAAGTACAAGGTGTGATTGGTCACCAAGGGTTTCTCATAGGTGGTAGGCATTGACTACTAAGATACCTTTGCACCCATTACAAATATGACTTCTATCTGACTCACTTGGGCTATTGCCACATCACATGGTTGTAATGTGCACCAGATGGATGTGAAGAGTGCCTTTCTTCACAGAGACCTAGAGGTGGAGATCTACATGGAGCAGCCACTAAGATTTGTTTAGGATTTTTCTTTAGTATGCAGACTTAGTAAATCTGTGGCCTCAAATAGGCCCCTCGAGCTTGGTATACCAAGATGGATTCCTTCCTTCTCACAGTAGGTTTCACTAGGTGTTATTCTGACCCCAATGTCTACTTCTTACAGCAGGATGATTCACTACTAATTTTGGTTCTATATGTTAATGACCTTTTGATCACTGAGAGTTCTTCAGCAGCTCTTGTAGTGGTGAAGGCATCTCTCCAAGATAGATTTGACATGACAAATTTGGGTTTGTTGCATTACTTCCTTAGCATCGAGATCTCACAGTCAGATTTAGGGAGTTCTCTTGCATAGCCTAAGTATGCTCTTGACTTATTGGCTCAGTTTCACATGGTTGATTGCAAGCCATCTCCAAATCCCTTTCTATCAGGAGTCAACCTTGAGGCTGACTATTCTTCACCATTGGTTGATGTCACTCGGTATCAACAACTTGTTGGCAATCTCATCTACTTGACTCACACCGGGCCTAAAATATCGTATACAGTGGGACTTGTTTCTAAATTTATGCAAGAACTACATGAGCTACATTGGAAAGCAGCTAAGAGGATCTTGCATTACATATAGGGTTCACATAGATATGGGATTCATTACATATTTGGCATAGAGGCTGACTCGGTTGGCTATACAAATTCAGACTGGGCTGGCGATTCATAGACTCGCAAGTCCACTTTTGGTTACAGTTTCTCTCTAGGTTTAGGTCCTATTAGTTGGTCTAGCAAGAAGTAGAATGTTATTGCTATATCATCCATAGAGGCAGAGTACAAGGGAGCTGTTAATGTAGATATTAAGGCTATTTGGCTTTAAGGGATTCTTTTCGAGTTTGGCATTTCTATCAGGCAGCCCACCATCATTTATTGTGATAACCAGAGTACCATTCAGATTTGCAAGAATTTAGTTCAGCACAAGCAAACCAAGCACATAGAGATTCACATGCATTTCATTCAGGAGCTTATTCATAGTTAGGTCATTGACTTGATATTTTTCTAGTCTTCAGAGCAGATTGTAGACATCTTCACCAAACCTTTCACTGAGATCAAGTTCATTCATCTATGAGCTCTTCTTGGGGTGCAGTCCACATCTGTAGTCACATCATCCTTGGGGGAGGCCCACTAGCCTCTTCTTTCTTTTATGTCTCTCTTTTGGGGGGGAGTTTTTTCCTATGGGTTTTCTCCTTTTCTCTATCTTATGGGAGATTGCATTTGTACATGGGTACCTCATCAGGCCTAGTTGTTGGGACCTATTTTATATTTCCACACTACCCACCTAAGCTATGCTTATGGGGGGGTATTAGTGAAGGTTTTTATTTTTCCCTATTTTTTAATTAGGGAAATTGTATTTCTTGTGCTTACATGGAGTTTTCCTACATTTGTGGGATAGGCTAGCTTATGTGGAGATGTGTGTCATAGATGTGTCATAAGTGTCATAAGAATGTCATAAGTAACTCCCTTGATGGGAGTTACTTCTCTATTCTTAGCACCTTGTCACCACCTTTAATGGAGGAGTTACAGTCTATTCTTGGGGTGCCTTGGCCACCTTTTTTGGAGGAGTTACGTACGTGCTCTCTTATATGTATTCTTCACTTTGGCCATCTCATGTTAATCAAATTTTGGTTTTCTCCATTTTGTCTTGTGTAATTTAGCTTCTTGTATAATTTCAAATTGCTTTAGCATCTATATGGTGTGCACTTGCTTCATCTCGTGTGATCATGTCGCCATTGCATTCACATTATCTAGATTCTGGCAACAACTCTGATAAATGCCTACCTATAGGTCATAGCACAAAGATATGGAGATATTGGTATAGAGAAATTGAATAAGTAATGAACCCTCAAGTAATTAATATGGTGAAAATATCATAGTAGACTCATTTGAAAGGATGGACTGCTAAACAAGTTTTCAGGCCACCTTTAAAGGCCAAATGATTGATTTAGGGATCAAATCCCCAAAAGTGCAAAATAGAGCACTTGAGATTTTTGTTGAGAGCTTAAAATAGGATTGAAAAGACTTTTGACCCACCCAAGTGAGCATAACTTATATCTCTCACATAGGGGTTCAAATTAAAAAAGGAAGAGGGTGGCATAGTCCTTTGGTTTTCTTGCTAGAGAAGCTCAAACATTTATTTCTAACTATTGAATTTTGACAGTGAAATCTACAAGCTTTGAAACTCCAAAGGGACTCTTCACCCAAGGTAGTAGTTTAGGACCTTGCCTCCATGATTATAGGGTTATATTTGGTTGAAGATAACATTTATGATCTAAATTTCATCATTAGGATAACATATGTTGTTTTAGACCCTAAACACACTTACAGGTGTGTCTAATTCTAGAATACTCACCTACAATGGTAGGGAGGTGAAAGAGTGTTTTGGAGTAATAACTCAATAAGGTAGAAGATTTGAACATGAATTTGAGTGTTTTTATAGGGTAAGAAATTTAAAATGGGTATAAATATCACTAAATTTAATTGATAATAGGGTTTTTTCCTTAAGATACACCTATAGGGGGGTCTCTTCATTGCGAAAACATCCACCTATAGTTGACTGTGAAACCATATGTCATCTTTGAAGGATGTTTATATATGAAGACACAAGTGTTTTATAGTATGAATGATCCTAGGACATATATGAGACTTAAAGGTAATTTATCAGTGATTCCCAAGGTTGGTTTATGCCTACAATACTCTAGTTTCTTCAATAGTTGGCAACTATAGTCAATTGTAGTTGGCAGTGACTTAGTTGATAACTATTCTAAGTCTTTAGCATAAAAATACATGGCATGGGTGACTCAAGGAATGATTTTATGTAATTTATGGTTTCAAAAATACCCTATTTAAATGTAGGCAATCCTAAATGTGTGATCTACACCTATAGGAAAGATGAATACAGTCATAGTCTATGACTCTAGTCTAGGCAAGTCAAGGTAAAGCATAGATAAA
Source organism: Torreya grandis (assembly GCA_037957365.1). Lineage (NCBI taxonomy): Eukaryota > Viridiplantae > Streptophyta > Pinopsida > Cupressales > Taxaceae > Torreya > Torreya grandis. The sequence continues at coordinate 543,764 of JARHVA010005668.1, forward strand.
ACATAGTTTGGAAAAGGCCTAGTGGCTTACATGATAAAAAGTGACCCAAATAAAAATAATAATTTCCCATGGATATCTCATGGTGAATAAGGAGAAAATAAAGATCCTCAAATAAGTAACATATAGTTAACATAACCAACCTTGCACACAATCTTTTGCCTAGCAATATGTATCAAATTTGAGTGTTTTTGAAAGATCATATGGTTTGAAAAAGGGCTGAAAATTTGTGTATATTTTCTATAAAACTTTTAACATCCCATAAAATACTTGTTTTTTATGGTTAAATAGAGTAATTACCCTTTGTTTTATCTTAGATAGAGGGCACTCCCTTTAAATGTAACTGACAGGTTTTGGAGAGTAAGTTGAAAAGGGTGGGCCAGAATTTAATGGGACCTTAAAAATAGTTGTGGAGTTATAAAAAACATATTAAAACATGATAAAATTTTCTCAAAATGGATAAATTAAATAGGGTGCTCAAAATCCCCAAGGTTGTAGTTAAGCCCATTAGACAGGGTTTTGACCTAAAGCCAAATGGTAGACCAATGACACTTCCAAATTTAGTAGTGGGTTACAATGGACTAGGACATGTTTGTAGAGTTATTTTAGATTTTTTAAACCTTTTTAAATGAAAATAAGTACAATTAGATGGCCTAGAATGTAAATGTTATAACATGCCTATTAGGCAGGGTTCAAGCCTAGTGCCCAAATTAGAAGTCATTTTCATTTCTAGATGTAGATGAGCATTCCAAACTATTTTATCACATATATAAGGTCATTTAATATGTTTCAAAGTTTAAAAATTTGTATATAAAACACAAATAATCCATTTTTGAGCTCAAAACCAACTCAAACATGTGCAAAGTGAAGAAACAAGCTCGATAGGAGAAGTTTAGATGCTCACATATTATTGGAGGTTATCCATGGGGATATAATGAGTTTTGTGAAGTTTATTAATGTATTTACCTATGATCTATTTTAGTTTTTTGGAAATTTCAACATCTAATCTTTATGAATGAAGCTTAAAAGGGTAAAATAGGTCTAAAACCTCCAAAACCCTTGCTATTGACCAGTTTGAGTAAATGAGTATGGGAAGATGCTATAATGTAATAGTTTTCCTACAATGATGATTATATTTTGAATAAGACTTAGTTAGGATCCCTACCATAAATATTAGTTGTATTCAATATATACATATAGGGTAAAAAATAGGTTATTTTGATTGTTTGTACATTGTACAGGTTTTAGGAACATTCAAGAGATGAAATAAATTTTGGGGGAAGATTAAGAATTAATATAAAACCCTAAGGACATTACATGCCTTGAAAATTCTCCTAAGTTTGTTTACTATATGCTTCATCTCATCCAATCAAAACTAGCATAGTGAGAATGATGGTGAGAAGTGTGGAAACTTCAAGTGGATGGATTGTTAAGGTGTGCTTGAGAAGTCTAAGGACATGGACAATATTTAAAAGTGTAATCCAATCCATCCCATGTAATTTTATGGAAAACTTAAGCCAATTTCGAGGTCAAGTGTGAGGGGTGACTAAAAAAGGAGTTTTTTAGACTACAGGTAGTGATGGCTCACTTTCAAGAGATTCCAAATGAGTAGGACTACAACAAATACATGGAGAGGCATTTCTAAAATCCTTCTCTCTCATTCCAATAATTATACCTATCCTTAGTTTTGTGATGTTCAAATAGGGCTAAATCATGAACGCAATTTTTTGAGCTAGCAAAGGGACTTTCATGCCACTTTTCATGAGTTTCATGACTTGGGGTGACACTTTTGCTTCTTGACCTTGCATGGTTAATTTCACATATTATTTTCATGCACATGTAACTCCTTTGATTAGCTTTAAAAGTGTCCTTGTGACTTTTGGACTTTTCTTTTATCCTCTCTAAACCATTTTAACCTTTGTAAATTATGCTCCACATGAGTATGGCAAATCCTTTCTCATTTACATACCATTTGATCAATAATACTATTGATTTTTACCTCTTCCATGACTGTTCATAATGTGTTTTACTTAGATGATTGATATTTCTTAGTGATAACTATGATTTCCTTAGCATGTTTTCTCATTCTCTCACCTATTTTTAGTTATAAACCTTCTTCTTGTAGGGCAGGTGAAGTGTTTTATGATGTGTCAAGGTTGAGTGAGTTAGTATATTCAAATAGTGCCATTTTATTCCTCTTGTCTAGTCCTCCTAGCCTAAACATTCATCACAACCTCATAATGTAATATTGATGTGAGAATATGTAGATTGGAGAAGTGTATGTCAATGTATTCCCTTATTCTCATGTATAGCATGTAGCTAGTTGGTAGTCATCAATTATTTTTGTGTATCACCTCCCTTAGGATATTTTGCTTTCAGTTTTCTCTCTCCCTTTTCCCTCACAAATTTTATGTGTAGTAATGTTCTACAAGTGGTACATCCAAGAAGTTATCCCTACCTAGAGATTCACTTCATTCTTAGGCTACCCATAGTATATAGGTGTTACAATTGTGCCACTTGGATGAGGAGAGATGAATCATCTCCTCAAAGGGTTTAAATCTAAGTGACAATAGATACCTAATATAAAAGTATGTTCCTTTATTCATATAGATATAGTATACTTAAACCTTCTACCAATATGAACAAACAAGAAATAAATTCTAAAAACTCGTTATGACTTAAGGCATCTTTCTCTCTAAGTTCCTTAAGCCATCAAGGCTCCAAACACCACAAAGTAACCTCTCAGCTAACACATAGTCTTATACTAGGTTTGAGAGACCTCCTACATTATGACAGACCTTTGATCAAACTTTTGTCTCCTTTATGAAATGACAATACATATAATACATATGTTAATTGATCCACTATGACCTAAAGGTCATTTCCAAGCTCAATAAACACCAAACTCTTCATGACATGCTTCAAATATCACTCAAAGACCAACTCAATGCATATACATTCAATACCTTATTTTATATACTCATAACTACTTGATATATTCAGAGTAATGGGGAAAACTTCATGATAACTTCTTATATCAATACAAGACCTTGGAATAAATTAACAAACACTACTTATACTGGCATTGGTCTTTAAGACCAATCAACAAATCTTCATACCCATGCTCTATCTTTGTCTTCTAAATAACATCTAAGAATAAATAAATGCATTATGAGCATGTAGATAACTAAATAAAAGTTTACACAAAGCTCACCTAGTGATAACTGAGCATCATAAGTCATTACAAGTCCATTAACATCAAGAACAACCACCTTAGGGTTTGTAAACATCAAACCCTCAATACACTATCCTTCATTACTTGAACTTGTTAAAAATATCAAGGACCAAACTAACCCTACACTAAGCATCTATAGATGCCTCATGACCTTGATTTCATCTCCACTCACTCAAAATAATCTTCTTGAGTACCTATAGATACTAAAAAAAATTCCAAAAACTCCTTATCTTCCAACAATAGAGACCTCCACACATAGTCAACTTTCAAGATGAATTTCTTGAACAAAACCATACTGTCAAATCTCTTTCATTGCATAAGAAAAAACAAAAATTATATAATAATAGGATCTAACACTTAGAACACCATTAAAGAATCATTTGAAAATTTTCTAATCCACATATACTCTTCCCAGGTTCACAAGACAAAAACCCAATCAACTACAGTCAACTTCCATGTGCAATCAATGTACCTATACAAAATTTCAAGACACCAAACTTTTTAAGAATATTCATCATGAAATTCTAATCATATTTACTTTTTACACCATCTAGTTTTGATCAAAACCCTTCCTTATATAATCCATTATTTGCTCTTATGTCTCTATAACACTACATAGACAGTTCAAATTTGAAATGCAATGGTTATATTTTTGAACCTACAATGACTATTTCCTAGAGCTTTATCTTGATGTCTTATGGCATGTCCCATACTACTAGATCATCTTTGAATGATTATAAATTGAACTAGATAACTCCTCATAGAACCAAACTTTCAAGAGACCAAATTGGGACATTCAATAACACCTTCATGATTTTGTTGACTAAGGTTGACATGTGAAAGTACAAGTAATAAATTCTCAAACAAACAAACTTATCCATAGTTGAATGATGTCATGTGATGGTTTGGATGCTTCTTAACTAGAAATGCACTTTTTTCTGTTTAAAGGACATTAGAACTTCACCAAAGGACCTATAACATCCTCACATCATTCTCTATCATCCCAAAGACCTACAAACAAGTCAAACACATTACAAGAAAAAAAAACTAGCCACATTATCATTAATTAAAAATGCACCATGACCACCTTGACATCAATGACAAACACAGATACTAAGAGACTATGTCCAACACAAATCACCATAGGCAATGGAATTCTAGGCCTAATAATGGAAGCTTACCTAGCCGTCTTGACAGTGATAAAAAAAATAACAATCATGCATCCAATTCTATAAACCTAGCTAATTTACCCTTGAAATATTGGTGCCAAGTGTACAATATAATAAACCATGCAAAAAAAAATTTATAGATTTCATATCTACCTCAAACTTATTCTAAGAAAATATGGACAACATGGAAATTATGCCTACTCCTGATGAAAGTTAGAATCAAGATGGAGAGAACCCAAGCAAAATTTTAGTATTATAAACTTATGAATTTACATTTGAAAATAAAAATAAACCTGAAGATAATTTAGACAAGGTCCATGTATTTAGACAATTTCAAAGACACAAGTTGAGTAAATTAAATAACCCATTAACCACCTCTACTCCCCAAAACAACACCTAAGATCCAACTGATGTGAATTCGAGTAATAATCCTTATACACCTAAAGGATCTCCCACTTTTTATCAACCTAAGAATTATGTTGAATTGAACCTAGATAATAACCAACTAGAGAAGTCCTAACATAATTATGATATTATTGAGGATCTTAAGAAAACCAAAGCCAATATAACTGTATACACTATGTTTTGCTTGACTTAATCATTATAATTAATCCCTCTAATTTATCCCCTTAATCATAATCCTAGTCAGTTATCTAATAACCCCCCCTCATAATTTATTCATTCATTAACCTTATTTCTACCCCACCAATCAATTAATCCTTCTAAATCATGTCTTATCCCATCCAAATCCTACTTATCCATTGTTTTGGAATTTTAAACTCCCATGACCCACCTACCCACCTACACTAGCCTATTCTTAGGCTCTCCTACACCCCTAGTTCCTAATCACCTATCTAATCACCCATCTTAATCCCCTACATAATCCTAATTAGTCCCTAATAGGATTCTAGAATCCTCCAATTTTAGAATCCTATCTAACTTGGCCCCTTTTCTCTAGAAGCCTCTATTCTAAAGGTTCCAAGGAATTTTTAATTCCTTGGAAATTCCTCTACCCTTGATCATCATGGCTCAAGCTTGAATGTGATCTATTGACTCTCATCCCCTTGATTTATATATGCAAGCCACTCCTCCATGGCCAAACCATATTTTAAGCTCATGAAATATCCATGTCAATCTCTAAAATCCATATATTAAGATCATGAAATCTCCATGCCAATATAACAAATCCATAATCAAAATCATGAATCAATCCATCACCTTGTCAAAATTATGAATTTAATCTTTGTAATCCACAAGCTAAATTAGTTTTAAGATATTGGAGGGAGGATAGGAGAAGCAAGGAGTTGGTAAGATTCATCCTATTATTTATGATATGCTTCTATAATCTCGCTTATTAGGTAGTTTGACATTTTGGGTTTAAATTACATATTTAGGTATTTTAATCCATATAGATAAAAATTTATACTGCATTGTGATGACCATGGTGGGAGCATTCTCCCAATTCAAACGTTTTTCTTGTTAGTGGTGTTTTTGATAGCTTGTAGGGTTGACTAAGTCAAGAACAAGTGCCAAATTCTAAAGAAATTTTCACACATAAGTGAATTGTGACATTACCCTATAAGTTGTAACATTGTAGTCATTATTTTTTCCCTGAGGATTGTGGTTTTGTGTTAACTATCCAACTTGACCACTAACATTTTTTTTGACCCTGACAGGGTTTTACCCTTTTGCAATACCATGATTTGAAAGTTGAGTTTTTGCATCAAAGTTAGTTTTGCATGCTAATTAGTGATTTTTTTCTAACCACCGATTTAACTACTAATAATCTATTTGTCTAGTAGGTTGTTACTCTTTTTCAATACTACAGATTCATAT